>JANHFJ010005786.1:354210-365195 GCA_032468195.1 Cerberus rynchops
ATTGAGTATGTCATCTACACCTCTATAACTATCTGGTTTGATTTGGCAGCCCAACAAGACAGACACAGACTTCAGAGGATAATTAGAACTGCAGAAAAAAACAATTACTACCAATCTGCCTTCCATTGAGGACTTGTATACTGCACCAGTCAAAAAGAGGGCTGTAAAAATATTTACAGATCACTCATATCCTGGACATAAATTGTTTCAACTCCTACCCTCAAAACCACGCTATAGAGCACTACACACCAGAACAACTAGACACAAGAACAGATTTTTCCAAACACCATCACTCTGCAAAGCAAATAATTCCCTCAACACTGTCAAACTATCTAGTAAGTCTGCATTACTATTATTCTTTTCATTGTTCCTATCACCTACAGTATCTTCTCCCACTTATGACTATAACTTTGTTGCTTGTATCCTTACAATTTATATTGATTATTGCTTCCTTGTATGATTTGATTGCTTATTTGTACCCTATGACTATTATTAAGTGTTGTATCTTATGATTCTTGATACATGTACTTTTCTTTTTATGTTCACTGACAGCATAAGCATCAAAGACAAATTCATTGTATGTCCAACCACATTTGGCGAATAAAGAATTCTATTCTGTTCTGTTCTGCTCTGTTCTAATGCATGGCACAGACAAAAAATTGGGAAATCTTATACAAAGGACAATGAGTGATCAAGACATCCAGGAAAAGGAGGAGCCAATTGAAAGAATGGATGGGTAAAAAAAGAACAGATAAATCAGCAAATAAAACAAGATGACAAGGAGATAACAACAAAAATAATAATGACTGATGAAACAAACCAAGGGGAAAATATTTTAAGAGAGTTAAAAAAGGACATGGAAATGCAGCAACACATTTTTGAAAGAGAGATAGAAGCATGGATAGATATTTTGAAAGTTAAACAATGGAAAAGGGCAAAGATGGGAGAAATGTTTAAAATGATTAGTCAGGACATTGATGCAGATAGAGATAAAGATCCAAGAGAGGAATATGGGAAGCAAGTTAAAAAATGAACAATTAAATCTTTAAAGCAGACAAGAGACGATGGATAGAAAGGAAATATTTTTAAACATAGTAGAGGCATAACTAAAAGTTAGAATAGGGATAGAAATAAGCGGGGGGGGGAATATTAGTATACATGTTATATAATAAGATGAAAGTAATAAGAGGAAAGATCAGAAATTGAATGATGGTATTATGTGTGTTTGAATAATATTGTGATTGGCATTAGAGTAACATTGAAATATTGAATAAATTAAATAATGGAATACTATAATTTAATACAAACATGTGTATTAACACTAGAACTACATAAGCTTGATAAATATAACAAACATGATTAATATTATTTTTATTTGTACCAAAATGTATGACACCCAGGTGCCATACTGTTCACACATTGGTATGATTATATAATAAAATAAAAAAACTTGAGACAAAAAAAAAATCTACTTTACAGATTTTAGCACTGTGACCTCTCACTGTGATGTTCTGTCTGTTGTGTTTGAGATTATTCAACATTATTTGCTTATATTTCTTATTTTGCATCCAGGTCCAGTATATCTGATGGGTAACTTTATCCTGTTCTTCCCCTATGCAGGGAAGTAAAACTTTTATCAAGTTGAACCCTATCCCAGTCTTCTTCAATCTGGTTTTTAATTTCAGTATGATTCTTGCTGTTGGTTAGTTGGGGGAGGGGGAAGGCATTTTACGTTTTCCTCTTATTTACTTTGGGGGGGGGGTCTCCTGAGCTGCAGAACAGGATAAAAAAATGCTCCATAGACAATCCAAGAAACAAACTACAGATTTTCCCATTAGCAAATCTCTTTCCTATGGATGGAGGGATGGAGAAACTCATCAGATAGAAGTTTGTGTTTTATAAATATATTTTATGATGCTGTTAATAAACATGGGATTGTGTCCCATATAAGGAGGAAGAATGCAAAATCTTAGGCAAGTCATGGTGTACAGTACTGCAAATCCCATTAAATGAGTGCTAGACAAACTACAAAAAAAAGCTCAGTGCCACCCACACTGCCCCTCTTTCAATTCCACAGCTTCACAATGGTACATTATTTAAAATGCACCCTATCATATCTTGGGTAGTCAAAGCAATTTTAGGTACAATGCTATTGGTTCTTAAGATTGCTAGCATTTTTAGAATTGTTGTAAGCTACTTAAGGGCAGCAAGAGGAAAAGTGGTAGAATAAAATTATCTGTGCCCATGTGTATCTGCAAACCTTAACAACCTTTTCTCCTGTACAGATCATCTTGGAAAATAGTTGCAGATGCCACTGGTAGATCTCCTTTGCATTAGGGCCTTCTAGCTAAGGGCAGTGGAGGAGGCGATCAGCAAGGCTTTAACTGATGGTTATTATTCATCAAAACCACATTAAGAAATTGCTTTATACCAAATTAGACTATTGATTCATCTCTCTACCAGGTTAGAGACAGCTATCCACAGCACAGCAGGTGGCAGCATCTAGCTGATCTCAAAAGGCCTTGGATCTACTATGTAGGTGAGAAGATTAGTGGGGATTCTTGGGCTGTAAACTAGAATGAAAAATTGAAAATGCATTCCAGAAGGCTGCAATGGCAAACTATTTCTGTGTTGTTGCTAAATAAACATGGGGCCCATGTGATCACCAAGATTTTAATGAGATTTGATAAAAACTTTCTTTTTGCCTTACTCAAGATTTCACTTAGAACTCCATCTCAGATATTTAGCATTGTGCTTGGGACTTTCTGCAGGTAAAGCAGAGAGAGTTAAAGTCCTTCAGCATTCCCATGGAGATGCTTTACTACCGAGCTGGTCAAATCTCTTTGTAATTTAAGACAAGACTGATTAAAAATGATGGGGGAGGGGGGAATCCAATTGCTATCTGGGCATAGTGGTAATGAATTGACATCACTGGAAAGAGAAAACCTAGAATTCCTACCTCCCCTTGCGTGACAATGTGTGGGAGGTTTTTTGGGGGGATTTGAGATTAAGTAAAATAGGCAAAGAGCAAATTGTAGTACTGCCAAAGAGGAGCAGGAGGCCACAGGATGCTGCCAACTGGCCTGCCCTTTCCCTAAACATTGGGGAGTTCTCAGCATAGATTCTTTCCTCTCTGTACTACTTTAGACCAGTTTATTGTTTTCTAATGAGTTGCCTCATCTTTAAATAAACATATTTTACTGCATTTTGAATAAATACTTTTGAATTAAAATCCCCATTCCCTCAATTTTTCATAGGCATCACAATACTTGGAATATTTGTTTTATATTCATATCCCAGCATCTCCCCCCTCTCCCCGCCCCCCCTGCTTTGAAACCCTAGAGAGTTACTGCCAGTCAATGTTAAAACTAAACAAACCAGTGTGAGTTGAATCACAATCTGTTTTCTGTGTTGACTTACCTTTTGGATACTTGCTCTGTCCTGGAGATTTTCACGGATACTTTCCCAGTTTATCCACATTCTTCAACTATTTGGTGCAAAGTTGGTCACAGGACTCCAGAGAGAGGTTTTTAAATTCTCCAAACTAAAGACCCAGGATATTTTTTAGATATCCAAAAGACACTCGGCTATCAATTAAAAGCTTCTTTTCCCTCCATCCCCCGTCCTACCCATTCTGCAAACGTGCTTCTCTCCCCCCTCCCTGGTTTCTTCTTTCTTTGCTTCCTCTAAGTCCAGTAACTTCATCCTTTGCCCAACTGAAATTGGACTAAGCTCAGCTCAAGTGCTCTGGGTGGGTCAAAGGTTCACTACAAAGGTCATGGGGCTCAGTGTATAGCCATCCCAGGTCAATAGGCAACAGATCACCCCTCAAATTCTATTCCAGGCACTTATAGAAAACAGAGAAATAGAAGAATCCATTCAAGCTATTAACAGCCTTGTCAATCAAAACAAAGGCATGAGAAATACTAGGGAAAGAATGAAAGAGGGAAGAAAGGAGAAAAGAAGCAAGCCATACCTTTAGTAGAATAAAAAGATGAAGTTCTATCGAAGCATATGCACCTTTTAGATTCTTATAACCATTTAAAAACGGTTAAGAAAATGCACAAAATATCTTGCTACCATAATAATGTATGTTTCTATGTCTTAAGAGTTGCCTCATAATGCTAAGAGGTGTTACTTCTATACCTCTAAATCTATAAAGTATTTAGAAAAAAATATATCTATAATATTGATATTGTTTATTGCTTACAATTCTCATACATTTCCAGAGATGTAAAAATATCAATTTAATATAATTGATAAAGAACTATGAAAATACAGTATTTGCATTTTATATCTTGTCAATAAAACACATTTTTATAGTTATAGATACATAAGATTTTTATTTAAAAAATTACAAAACATTATAGCACACTGAAATTTGCCACAGTACATATCAAACCAAAAGTTTGCAAAACTTTTTGTTAACAAAAATACATGGTTTAAATCATTCAAGAACATCCTAAGTAGTAAAAATTTTATTTTCTAAA
This sequence comes from Cerberus rynchops, assembly GCA_032468195.1. Lineage (NCBI taxonomy): Eukaryota > Metazoa > Chordata > Lepidosauria > Squamata > Homalopsidae > Cerberus > Cerberus rynchops. Next base: position 358,701 of record JANHFJ010005786.1, read on the forward strand.
TGTACCACAATTGCTGTTTTTGAAAGTTTATATTAGATCTAAGAAAGCACTTTTAAATATCTATTAAATCAAATATTTATATATTTCATTATATTAAAAAAGTGGTGGCATTTTAGGTACATAAAATGCAGATGAACAGAAACAGGTTATAAAGAAAGCAAATCACAAAGCTTAATTTAACTGGGGAGAATAAACAAGGAGAGAAAACAATTTTTTAAACAGAATTTATAATTTGATACAATACTCCATTTTCATATTTCCAGATGAAAGCTTATTATTTTAGATCTGCAAAATTACAATCTTCACAAGTAGTACTAATGTCTGGGTTAGTAGTTCATTCATCAGCTAGAAACATACCTTCTTGTATATGAAGGTATTATGTTCAAAAGTAAGGCACAGAAAGGATATCATTCTATTGAGGTTAAAACCAAGCTTAGCCATGCATAGAAACGTCCTATTAAAATTAATGGGACAAATCATAATTAATGTAAGATCCCTTGTTTTCATTGCATCTTTTATAATACAGCATACAACAACTAGTGAACTGGTAGCAATTCTGCCAGAGCATAATGAGCAGCAAATGGTTATAAGATTAACGTCAAAATTATTTTTTAAATATTTTTTTAAAAAGGACTTCTAAAATAATATTACCCCAGCATAGGAACTTTTCAATGTGCTTGGACTGAAAATTCTGAGTCCAATGTACTTGGAGACACAAGTTTAAGAATCCTAAAGTAAAATACTTTTAAACAACAAATTGTGTAATACAGTACACAAAAATAGGAAACTGTCTTTAAAAGTGAACAGATATACTCTATTCAATAAAAAAAAATCCAGATAGATATAAAGGAAATATTAAAGTAAATAAGCAAATGTCTTAATCTTGTCATTTATTTGGAAGAATAAATTTTATTTCTGAGAACACAAATACAAGATTATGCTGTAACAGAGCAAATTTATACAAATCTAATGAGAAATAACTCCCTGAAATTAATGATATTTGCAACCCAAATGACTCTTGTTAATACAATTTCGATTGGAAAAAGTTGTAAAATGATGTGAGAATTTTCTTATTAGTCAGATAAGGAACAATAATTAGTTCTTAAGCATCTCAAATGATATGCTTTAGATGATTGCTGCCATAATCGTTCCCTTCTCATCTGACATCAAATTTGCAAGTCTTCTCTTGCAAAAATAAATTTTATTTTCTTAGGAAAGAGTCAGGGTTTTTTTTTAAAGCCGAGAAACAAATCACTGTATAATATGCAAAATGTCAAAAGAAGGCAGAAAAATGGTATGGTTCCCTCTACCCTTGTCTTGAAGATTGATGCTTGAATATTTTTCCTTGGAAATGTACAAATTCATTCTTTTGAAAGGAGAGAATCATGTTACTATTGGTAGTGGACAATAAAGTTATTCCTATAAGACAACTATGGGGAAAAAAACAGAGAAATGAAAAAAAAATATATTCCCAGAAAGACATGTAAGAAAGGACGTTAGAAGCAAGTTACAGTAGTTTTGTTTAAATGTATATTATGATTTTTCCATAAACATCTCTCCTGAAACAGGAAACTGATTTGATTATGACATAAGGCATATCATAGAAGTCCAATTATTTATTGTTTTCCCTTTAATTCTCTTCAGGGACTTGGTACAGAGTATTTCTCAAGTGCATAATGAATTGTAGTGAGAAAAAATATTTGCTCCTGCCCCTTCAACCCCATCTTCCCACTGTAAAAATGCTATGTTGAAAATTGCTTAGAAATCTTCTACTTTTTCTTTCCTTCCGTTGGAGTACCAAAGGGTGTTTGGTATATTATTATTATTCTCTTGTGAAAAATTTCAGGTTGAAAAAGAAGTAAACTTCGACAACTTTCTTCTCCAAACACTTTTTTCAGATGTAAAAGGGCATAACAATCCTAAAATTAAAATGAAATGAAGATTTACAAGGTAATCCCAAACATATTTTCTTGGAAGTGAGCCTTCTTTCTACAGCAAATGATCACAAATATAAAGGAGCAGTATTCAAGAGTCAACATGTTCTCTGCTACTGAAACTGCTAACTGCTTACAAAATAAATAAATAGCAAACATGATTCTCAATATTGATTTCAAACAACTGTATATGTCTAAAGATATAATCTTTTCTGAAAGGAAAAAAGCAGTGAGTTGTTCTGGTCAGCTGCCACATATTTCAATCCCATAGCCTTGATTCGGTGTTTTAGAAGATTGAGCTATTTTGTATATGGCCAATGATATATTGTTCAATTTACCGGTATGTCCAGTACAATATAAAGATATACTGTATTTAAATGAACATTTGTTTCACTTAAGGACAATACAGGAGACTATCCATGTCAGGATTAAATATTATGATGGATCATTGATTTGTTCTATGCTTAAGAAATTTCTTCAAGACTTCCTCAAGTTCAGAAATCCCGTCATCATCAACATAGAATTACATTTGAAATCTGGGTTCTGAGATCAATTATTGCACATTTATATGGCATAAAGACTGGTTGAATTTCATGGGCTTACTCCCAGGTCTGTACTAGATTTAAATTTATAACTTTTTTATTATTGAAGAACAGAGGAAAATAGTCTTCTGTAGAGGCACTACTATTGTTTTCTTAACAACAAAAAAATGCTTCTTAGACATATTTTACTTCTGGACCTGCTTTGAACCTCTAAATTTCTGGTAGGCAGCCGGGCAATTAATGTTTTTCTAACTATGTATCTTCTCTTCCATGTATATGGAAACAACTTCTCCTCACAAAATGTATCCACACTGAAAACTAAAAAGTCAGAGCTCAATCCATTTGAATGCATATGTTTTGTTTTAGTAATTTAGTAATTCAAGACACTATTTGCATAGTATAGGCAACAGTCTACTACACAACATCAATAATAACAAATCTAAGAATTAATGAGAACAGATACTTGTTACCTCCCTCCCTCCCTGGAAATGGGATATTTCTTAGAAGACCCAGAATTTCATTCAGATATTTTGGCTTCCAGTTAAAAAAAGACATCGATACAAGCCCTCAACATTTTCCAAAAGGTGCCTCCAAACTGCACTTTTTATATTGAAGGTGAAAGCTATTAAGTACATTTAATTCATACTGTAATTTCACTTTGATTAAATCAAATTTAGTTTTACCTTGGCCCAGTCCACTAAGTCTGACAAAGAGGGAGACGTCAGTCAGTTGAGACAGATGCAGCAAGGAAATGATGAGAAGAGTGAGTTATTTTGCATTATGCCGAAAATGACCTTGTGGATATTTATACAAAAGCCTCCACATAAGGGAATTCAAAAATACCATAAATATGTTTGCCTGGTGAAGCAAGCGCTTTGCCTTCAGGTAAGCCTTTTAAAAGGGAATAATATTCACCTGAAACTTCCCTCATGTTGAAATTCATCAAATCCTACAAAACAACATTTTAGAGGTAGCATTCAAAGCTATTTTGCTTGATAAAATTGTCCTGCAACTTTATTTACTTTTTAGCTTGAAATTTCTTGCCATTAAGATTTTAATGATATTTCTTTAAGATGCTCTGTTTATCTTCTTTTGATATTAGCATCAGGGATCCCCAGTCCAAAACATAATATTTTTCATACTCATTCTATGCAAAACAAAGAACCCCCACCCAATCTCAATCCCTCTGGGTACCATTTTTTACTACCATGACAAAAAAAACATAAAGACAAATAAGTATCAGCAAATATTACGTACACACGTGACTATCAAATTCATTATATATTATTGAATTGCTAGAAGTGAGAATTGGTACGCGAATAAATCTGGATTTCCAATATAAGGAAGGAACATCCTGTTCCTTTAAGTTTGTCTTTTGCTGTACTTTTGCTTCAATGGATCTACTAAGGTAGTTCTTAACACACAATAAGGCTGCAAAATCTTTTTAATATTTATATGTACATATACACAGAAAGAGGGAGAGATAAAATATTTAACTGATTCTCATGGAAATAAAATAGCTTTAAACCGCTTTAGTGATCTTCAGATTATAGGTCAGATTCAGTCCAGTGGGAATTCAGTTGTTTTCTTGCCGATGTTTCATTCAGGTTCTTTGATTGGCCTGTTTAGTGATTGGCCAACAAAAGAATTTCTAAGACTATTACAGTCAATACTGATGGGGCAAGCCACTAGAATATAAACTGAGAGCCAACCCCACTCCTTACTAGCACTGATTAATGTTACTTAGTTTGGGTAATGAAACATCTGTAAGAAAACAACTGAGCTCACAGAGCACTATTTCAACCCCAAGTCACAAATATTCTTCTATATTGGAATCCAGTTAATTATGACCAGCTAATGTCTTAATTCACTGAATAAATCTCTTCAGTATAGATTATTTAGACTCCTAACTCTTTAAGGTTAGAGAAATGTTACATTTTCAGGCTAATTTTTAAAAAGACTCTTTTATTTTCTTTTTTTACAAATCCAGTAGAAGCTGCAGTTCCCCACTTTATAAAGGTCCCAGCTAAAGTTCAAATTGGAACAGGTAGGCTTATATGAAACTGATTGGCATGATATTGATTCTTCTTCTTGGTTGAGCCTCTAGAAATAAAGCATGTGCCCACCCCATTACAATAACCCCAGTCAATGTGGCCAATGGTAAGGCATACAAAGAGTTCATAGTTCAGCCACATGTGGTAAGTGGATGTTGTTCAGTGCTGGCTGGGGAATCATGGGAGTTGAAGTCCACTCATCTTAGAGGTACTAAGGCTGAGAAACACTGGCTTAGACAATTGTAAAAAATTGATCATGAGGCTGGGCCCTGTAACTGCAGCTGATCTATAATAGTTGCAAAATTATTAACCAGAACTGGGTAATTTGTTAACATACCTGGGTTTTGTCTGCTGTATTGACATTCAGTCTATTTAGATTAAAAGTTTATCTAAATAGACACACTTTCCCAAATATTATGTTCTCTCTTATGTACTTTATCAAACTTGCCTTTCTCCATGAAATAGTTAGGGATGTGACTTTCTAGGGAAGATTCCACATAGTGGGGAAACTCAACCATACATCGGTCCCCTAGAGAAGTTCCTTAGTGTCACTTCCTGGTCTTTTTAACATTGGCCAGATATTTTATTCATATATGACATTTAAAAGTCAATGTCCCTCAGTTACATGCATTTTGTATTTTAATACTGTTCTATAGAGACAGAAAAAACTTCTTTGTGTTGCAAGTCTAGGCAGATTTATTTGGAAATAATTTTCATTGGACTCTGATTGTAGCACATAATTTCAGTCTCAAGATTTCAGATATGATCCTCAGCAGATAATAGAAAAGAATTCTCTCTGATAATTGAGAGGTATTTCCAGAGATGGTGGACAGTATAACTGAGAGGAGAACAATCCCTAAATCCTTTCTGGATAAGACCACCCATTGGAAGAAAGGTCCACAGGGACGTCCAAGAGCAAGAAGCACTTTGCTATACTTTCTAGACAACAAATTACTGTAGCTGACTATAGCTTTATGCAGATGCTCATCTGACCTACATAAATACCCAATTAACTCCAATGTTTCTTTTCCAACAATTTGATTTACTGATGACTGCGGCTGCTGTTCTTTATTTTACAGCTGAAAAAAGTGTGTCTTTATTACATGAATACCCTACCTTTACTCTAAGGAATTCAAGGCAGTGGACATTATCAGTTTCTTCCTTTTTATCATTTCATCAACCTGTGAGATAAGTTAGATTGAGTACTGATGACCAACACAAGGTCCAGTGTTGAATTTCACAGGCAAGTATGGACTGATTCTTCAAATGGATGTCTCCAAACCATCCATGTGAAAAATGTAGCTTATTAAAAAGCCTAAACAATATTGATTATAACATCCAATATTCATTATACATTGTATCTTTTCTTCCTCAAACAAATCCTAGAAAGATAGTGCTGATTCATCCACTTTACATATCAGGAGAGTCACACTAATACGCTAATACTCAGGTCAAGATTTTGAACCCTTATCTTTAAAAATCCCCCCTAAATAGATCACAAAACTATTTATTTCAATTCCCATATGTTGAATTTGCTTTTTTCCTTTGATTCCCCCTTTCCCTTTGAGGTTTAGCTTAATTGGATAGGTTGAAGGCACTTCTTGATTTCAATTCCTACCTCACCAAAAAGGGGCTGCATGGCCACCAGCAAGACACTAATAGTTAAGTGTAATACATGGATAACAATACTGACTTACATTACATGGTGACTTTGCAGAGATTACAGAACTAATATATATGAAACACTGAGAGAGTACTACTTAAAAATCCAAATAAACGTTACTGTTTTTTCAGCTGTTTAACTTTCAAGTCATATCATGGCTTTAAAGTTACTCATCAAAGCAAGACTTTCACGGTTTGAATTAATTTTTAACTTTCATGGTTAAGGAGCAGTTTGGGGCAACCTTTCCCATCCTGCTACCCTCCAGATGTTTTGCACTATAAATTCTTAATCCCAAACCCAGC
>JANHFJ010005791.1:12367-24714 GCA_032468195.1 Cerberus rynchops
GGCCGCGGGGCTCCGAGGGGCTCCTTCTCCTCCTCTTCTCCCGAGGAGAGTTCTGCCGGCCGGGGACGGCGTCCATGGATTGCCGCTGAGGCACCCACGAGCCGTTTATCCCGGACGCTTTGTCCCAATCGCGCCCACCTCCGCCTCTCTTTCCCTCCCCAGCGGGACTCACCACCAGCCTTCCCCGCCCCGCCCCCCACGGCCTCTCGCCGCCGCCGCCGCCGCTCTGCTGCCTCCACTGAGGCGGCAGCTGGCAACGAGATCAAATTGGGCGCACGCTGGAGAGCGAAGCCGGCGTTAAGCGAGCCGCGGCCGTGGGGCCACACAGGTGAAACTGCTCCTGTGAAACTGCGTTGTGAGTGGAAGAGGGCCGATATCTCTCGCTCCCACCTGGGGGAGGGGACGGAGAGCTGGGTGCGGGGCAGAAGAGACCTGGACTTCGGGAGGAGAGTCCTGTGGCTCTCTCACCTCGCGGCCTGGCTAACCCTGGCCGGCTGGGCTGACTCCAAGCAATGCAGGGCACCTTGTAAGTCCCGCCGAAGTTCTTAGTTCAGGGACTGGGCTACCTGTAGATCCTGCTCTTTCTTTCTTTCTTTTTTTTTTTAAATATGTGCTTATTATGTTTTATCAATGGAATAAAAGACAAAAGAGAAGAAAAACAGAAAAAAAACCCATATCCCTAACAGTAAAAACAACAAAAATGTGTACAAAAAAGGAAAAAGGAAAAAAAATGACCCAAATATCAAATAAGTACAATATTAAACATAGAAAAAAATCCAACCTGGCTGGATGCGGAAAAGAAAAATTAATCTCCCCACCCACGATATATTCTCCTCCCCCTTACATAATGGGTCTGCAAATAATTATAAACTTGTTCTTTCTAATAAACATTATCATCTGTGAATTCTTTCTGTGTCCCTAATAAACTGGGTCTTAACATCTGGTTGAGAATTCTTCATTCCTAACAAGTGTGTGCTTATCTTACTTTTTGCAGCTCAACCACTTCAGAAAATTGTCCACCATAGATCAGCAATCGCTCTTGGTTTCTAAATCCCTAAATAAATTTCTAATTAATACATTTCTAATAAATTTCTAATAAATTTATTAATAAAATAAATAAATACGATACATACATACATACATACATACATACATACATACATACATACATACATACATACATACATTTCTAAATAAAGTTTTTTCTTTCCAGGAATGATATTGACAGCACCCAGTCAACATCTGGGGACTTTATGGAGCTGATTCTCTTAAAGATAACCTTGAGTACTATTGAATTGCAGCACTTTGACTGCTGCCTAAGGGTAAACTCTCTCACTGGAGCATTCTGCACTAGTTCAGGAGCTTTAGCTGCTATGGTAGGTAGGGAAAATGTAGCCTGATGACTTTGCAGCTCCTCTATATCAGAATGGCTTGGAATTTATTATTAGCAGTCAAATGAAATATATTTGAATAGCAATATGTGTACAGGAGGGATTGGGAAATATAAACTATTTTATTTAAGTCCTCTGTCAATCTCACGCTATCCCAGTGCATGAGGGAAAATACAAATCTCAAGTGCTTTTAGAAAGGAGAGCCTGGGAAGGTGGATTTACACCTCAGTCTAAACATTAGAATCATGAGTATGTTTAGGACTAAGAGACAGAGAGAAAATGAACATCACACTGGATAATTCATGGAATATTCATCAACTCAAAGATAACATAAGATACAGTATTTGACCTCTCAAATAAAACATACACAAGCATTTCTTTCTCAGTGACAGCCCAGACGAAGAGCTTATCTGTATTGCTTTAGGCTCCATTCAGAATTGACTATCCTGGCTTCACTGATGCAATCATCCACATATTGTACATCTAGAAATAGGGCCAGGGCATAAAAAGAAAGGCAAAAAAAGGTAAATAACAAAAACAGGAATGAAAAGATAGAAAATGTGATGCAGAAAGGGAAAAAGAAAATTTTCCCCTTTCAGTAAACATAGGACCATACAATAAAAGCTAAATGGTAGGATATTTTTATACATGCTGCATAACCATTAACTTGTACTATCACACTTTGCAGTGAAAAACTACCATCTCTGTTTCTGTCTCTGTCTCTGTCTCTCTCTCTCTCTCTGTGTGTGTGTGTGTATGTATATGCATGTGTGTATGGGTGGAGTGTTTATGGAAAGCAAACTATTAATATGTTAGTCCTATTTCTTTTTTTTAAAAGAACAAAACGCTGCACTAAATTTAAAATACAGCCCAGGTCTTCTTTTGCCTTTATGTTTAAGTATATTCAAATTCTTTTCAAAATTTATAATACATGTTTTCTTAAGTGAAATATTTTTAAAAGAAAGTATGAGATCATGTTAAAGAGATGCATCAAGCACCATGTTTTTGACTAACGCCCTATATAGGCAAATTGGAAGGAAATGTAAGGTGTGAGCAAATCAACACTTAGGTTAAATATTTAAAATCTGTTATATTTATCTAATTAAGATTATTTTCCCATTTAGCATTCTTACAAGATGTCTTTGCTAGAAATCTGTGTGAGGGAAAAATTAATTGATTATGGATATTGGATATTTGCTTCTTTCTTTAGATTTTTATTTCTTTGTTAACACTTTACAAATGATACGTGTATTAAAAAGTCTTTGGCCAGAAGATGGTATGTTTCAATTATGTTGAAAACAAGTGAAATATTAGAAACCAACCATGGCATGGAATCTTACTTTCAAGTACACATTAACTTGTTATGTCTTATATGTCCTGATAAACATTGTCAGCAATAAATAAGATCCTATAAACACTGATTTGAAATCAAACCCAACTGAATGAAATGGAATTACCTTTGTATAAAATAATGTAATACTGCTCATATTTTTATCATGGTGCAAGTTAAGCTAGAAGAAACCTCCATAACTCTTCCTAGAATTTCAGTCAACGCTGTATTATGTCTTAAGTCTTTGACTTCCCTTTCTTTTATATCCCAGGAAATAATTTAATCTTTAAAAAAAACCTTCATTTTTGCATAACTTTAACCCAAAATTAAAAATATTCTGAATTTGTATTTATAAATTATTTACAAATGGAGGTAAGGTACATTAGTGATGGCAATGGCCAATATAGGTATCCAGCATAGGTGCTGAACCGTAACAAGATTGTGTAACTGGTTTTCTAAAGAGCTTGGAAATCAATGATGTTGCTGCCTTGTTTTTGTTGTTGTTCGGGTTTTAACTAAAACTCTTCTGTTTCAATGGAAGATGAATAACTCAGTGAATGAGATAGAAAATTTAAAATGTTAATTAAATTTGTAAATGTACTATATTAAAATGTTAATCCACCCTTCTAATGTCTAGTCATTGTGGCTTTCAATACTACAATATCAGTTCATGCATTACAATAAAATCTTAAAATAAAAATATATTAAAATGTACTAATACATTATCTTATTAGTAAAAGGACTGGGGTTTTTCTATAATCCTTGATTTAAAATATGGGGCAAAACTACAAGTTTTATATAAAATAATAAATACTGATGCCTATAGTTGTCACTTAATCAATTTGCTAGGCATATCCTTAGTATATAATTCCTTTAAAATGTAATATTCCATTTGGAACAAATTTAAATCTATTCTAGAGTTTGTATCCTTTATGAACTTCTTAAAGCCAAGTAAGAGCTTCCATAAATCAATTCAGAACATCAATAGATTCATTAAATGAAGAATTACCCATCACCACATATAGATGGTTATAGATCTCACAATTTTATTTCCTGGTAGTGCTGTACAAAGGTAAATTCATGTTAAATAATCCAGAGAGGAATGACATTGCTGATGTTGTGTGGAACCCTGACATTATCCTGAATCTCCCAAAAGAAAAATCCGCTGACCTTGGAGGCCAGAGTCTTGAGCCCCGGCACTCTCCTGAAGTTTCAGGTTGCAAAAGAGCTCAAAGAAAATGGAAAAGAAAAACACTGCTGCAACGGGTTTGTCTACGGGAGCAGCAACGGTGGCCCTTGACAAGCCTGCCACCCTGATGGCAGCAACACTGACTGCTATCATAGGAGTGACAGGCATGGAGCTTGAACTTCTACAAGGCACTTGGCCCAAAGGACAATTGATTTGGTCAAGTGTTCAGGAAGCACCAACTCCCTTTAGTGGAGCAATGATGATTCAGGGGCTGCAGAGTGCCCCGGAGGTCGGGGTTTGTCCCCTGCCTCACCCGATGTTCAGTTGGAGGGAGAGGTCGAGCTTCGAAGCTATGGAACTGAGAAGCCAATCCATCCTGCCCTCCGCCTGCACTGCATTGGTGGGAAGCCTTCAGGAGCAGTTGGAGCACCTGTATGTGGGAAGTACTTCCCAGGTCCACACCGGACCACCACCCAGATGGGTACTTCCCCCACCAAAGTTTTCCTTCACGTCCTAGGCAAGTGGGGAAGCAAGGATATGGGCAACACAGCCATGGGTGGGGTCCAGGGCCCTCCAAGGAGCATCCCAGCCTGGCTCACCAGCAGCAGCAGCTTCCGGAAGCAGCCCAGGACCACAAGCAGCCTCACCAGGCCCACTGCCCAGGGCAGGGCCCCTGGGCTACTGGCAAATGCCCTAGCTCCCACCCACAGAGCAGATCCCACCAGATTGGGCCTTTTACCCAGGACAGGGATGGGTTCAGTGCCAATGGGCACTGGCATAATAGGCCTGGGCACCCCCACAGCTGGCACCACCCCAAGTGCCACCAGCAGCACAGGCCCAGCCAGCACAGCAGGTGCCACTCATGCCACCGAGACCACCCTTCTTCCAGGTGACATTTGATGGAATCCCCTCGAAGCTGCACTTCTATGTGCACAGGCATCGTTATGCCACCGAGCAGGAGATGATGGCAGCGATCACAGAGGGAATGAACGATGGGGAAGCAGCGGAATGGGTCACTGAACTGAATAATCAAAAGGCACCCGAGCTAGACCTCTATGACTTTGTGAAAGTGGTGAGCAAACATTTCGAAGCCACCACACAGTGGGAGGAGGCCAAAGTAGAGATCAAAGCAATTAAGCAAAAGGGCCAGCACCCTAAGGACTACATCTGGTAATTCTGCCAGGTGGCCGGGAAACTCCGAGTCTGGCCCGATCGACTACTGATCCACTATTATAAAGAGGGGTTGGATCCAGAGCTCCAGAAGGCATGCAGGATATGGGGGCCCCCAGAGAGGATACATGACTGGTATCACCTGTACGTGGCGATGCACCTCAAAATCTACCCCCACTGGAAGGTTCCGATGGTGAAGCCAGCATGAAAGCCTGCAGGGAGACAACCAGCAGCACAGCCAGCCCACCCAGCCAGCGAGCCCACCACGTGGCAAGTGAGGTGTTTTAGATGTGGGCAAAGGGCCACCGGGCATCTGAATGCCTTACGCCCGCCCAGATCCCTCTTGTGAAGCCTGCGGCCTCAGACAAACTGAAGAAAGCCCTGCTGTGGAAGGGCAAAGATGTGGAAAAGTCTGCAAAGCAAGCCCTCAAACCAATGACCAAGGAAGAGGATGCCTTGACTCCTCAAAATAGCCCTGAGCCGAGCGATAAGGAATCAAGCAATGACCCAATGGTGAGTATGGACTTTCCCCCCTTCCTAGTCAAAGCCAGTTTAATCAACCCCAAAACAGGGAAACAGAGAGCCCTAGACACCCTCCTAGACACAGGGTGCATGAGATGCATGGTGAGCAAAGCCATAGTTGAGAAATTAGGCATACACACCCAACCTCTGCCCCGGCCGATACAATTTGAGCAGGTGGATGGAAGCCTAATGGGGGGGCGCACCAGCCACCCCATGACCGAGCTGCTCCAATTTGAAGTGGGTAACCATTGGGAACTTATTAGGTTTGTGGTGGCTCCCAAGATGACCGATCCCCTAATGTTGGGGCTGTCTTGGCTCGACAAGTGGGGCCCAATCATTATGTGGGAGAAGGGCTTCAGGAAACTGAAGATAGCCCCTGGGTCCAATCTGCCACCACGCAACGGCCTCCCCAATCTCGAGTACCAGGACTGGCTGGCGACCGAAGGGAAGAATGCAGCTGCCACTATTGGAGTCGCCTCAGACCTAGCGGACATGCCGCTGGAATACCAGGACCTCGCTGAAGTCTTTAGCAAGCAAGAATGTAATGTGCTCCCCCCTCACTGACCCACAGACTGTGCTATTGATTTTGTGCCAGGAGCCACCCTGCCCAAACCAAAGATATATTCCATGATGCCAAAAGAGATGGTTGAGTTGAGGAAATACATCAACGAGAGCCTTGCGCAGGGCTTCATTCAGCCCACAAACTCCCGAGTGGCGGCCCCCCATCCTATTCCACAAAAAGGATGGGTCGATGAGATTATGCATGGATTTCCATGGGATCAACATCGTGAGTGTGGAAAACACCTCATGAAGGATCTCTAAATCACCTAGCCAAAAGAAAGATCTTTACCAAGCTGGATTTGCGTGAGGCATACTACAAAGTGCGAATCAGAGAGGGGGTTTGCAAACTTCTACCAGCAGTTCATCCTGTCATTTGCTCAGGTAGCATTGCTACTAACCAAACTGCTGAAAACCAGAGGAGGAAACCCCAACCCGTGACCAACCCAGCCACTCCAATGGATGATGACATGCCAAAAGGTCTTTGAGGCTCTGAAGCAGCTGTTCACACAGGAACTGTTCCTATTAGATTAATTATGGAAAAGGCACATAAATATCAAAATAATATATATATATATTATTGATTATGGAAAAGCTTTTGACTGTGAAGAAGGGAGTTAGACAGGCATATATTTTATCCCATTTTTGTTCAATCTGTATGCTGAAGTGAAATTAGATCTGGAATAGCCTGATGTTGGAATGAAGATTGGGAGAAGAACCATAAATAATTTGAGGTACACAAATGATACAACACTGTTGGCTGAAAATAAGGAACACCTGAAAAAAATGATCTGGAAAATCAAGGACAAAAACAGGATTGAGTCTTAACAACAAGAAAACAAAGATAATGACAAGTGCTGCAGATGGACATGAAATGTATAAAATCAACAAAGAGGAAATTGAATTAGTACATCTGCTTTGGATCAAAAATTGTTCATGATGCCAGTTCTACTCCTGAAATCAAACACAGGATAACCTTAGGCCACACTGCAATGGTTAACATAAATAAGATCTGGCAAAGCAGAGATGTTGATATAAATATAAAAAGCAGGATAGTTAGAGCAACACTCTTCCAGTAATAATATATGGGTGTAAGAGCTGGACACTAAGGCTGATTGAAGAAGAACTGTGGTGCTGGTGTAAATTATTGCATATACTATGGACAGCCAGAGCAACCAACAGAAAGGTGCTGAATATAAAATCAGACACATTCACTAGAAGTCAAAATCACAAGATTACATCTGATTTACTTTGGTCATGCCACACATGCGAATTCATTGCCAAAGTCAATGATTCTAGGAATGGTTAATGGAACAAGAAGAAGAGACAACAAAAGAACATGCTGCATGTTCTTGATAACTGATACAAAGATGAACGTACAATAACTGAAAGAAGCTGTGCTTGACAGGTTAGCATGGAGAGCACATTCCTATAAGTAAATCTACTATGTGTGTTAAGAGAACTTCTGGTAGACCGCTTTAAAAAGTCCTACAGATCATAATGTATTTTTTTTAACTTGTGCTAAATCTGATATATTATAAGACTTTCAAAGCAAAATTATATATGTGTGAGAGAGTCAGAACTGCAGCTGACAAGTTGCTCCAACTTTATCAGCTCTTTTTTTACAGTACTGTTCACCAGGATTAAATCTGTATTTCATTATTTCACCTCTTTGAATATTTATTTGATTCTGTTATTTAGGCTTATTGATGAGCATTGTGTTTGCTTCTCAGATCTTTAAAATTAATCAGTTACATAATTGTCACTCATTATCTTATGATTGTGCACATAAAATTTTACACTGCAGGCTACCGACTGAATGTATGGTAAAAAGGTCAAACAATGTGGCATAAATCCATTAGAACACTACATAGAATATTGCTTCAAAACAGTCCTAAATATGCAGTTTGTGGCACAAATAAAAGACATATGTAATTAGAACCAACACATTATCTTCTTATATATTATGAGAGAGAGAGAGAGAGAGAAAGAGAGTTTAATTCTTTAGGTGCCCTATATCTTACAAGCTACTGTATGTAATAAACAGCAACTGGCTAAATAGTTAAAGCCCTATTTGTCCTTGTTAGTCAGGGAAGAACCTTCAAGAAAAGAAATGACAGCTTCTATGAATAGCCATACATTTGGATTACTTATTTTTTTAAAAGCATCATTTTCTGTACTAAGCAAGGAACAGTATGTACTGGTGTGCTTCTTTCTTTCCTTGATATATTAAACACATTTTCAGTTTGAAGTGAAAAAGAATGGCAGAAAAGTGGGTGGAGAAAAAGATAGGCTTAACCCTTTTTTCTCTATGTTCTATGCAGAACTATTAACCCATCACAGCTTTTTTTATAGGGCAAGACAATATGTTTGCTCATGGAGAATAACAACTGATATTTAAACTAGAAGGTGCTGGAGATGAAGAGGAAGATAAAATGGAAAGTACAGCTTTTTTTTTCAGCTCTGCTGAAAGGAGATCTACATTAGACTCCCTGTATCTCCAAACTGTACAGAGCTATTCATCATATAAAGCCACCATATTATTTTAAGAACTAATTTCCAGTTCCTATATACATCTCTTTTTCCTTTTGTATGATTCCCTAAATTGTAAACTTATCAAAAGAGACAGGTAGAATTTATTAATGTAAACTGGTCTGGAAATCTTTTTGAATTAGAGTTTGATAAAAAGATATTACTTTTGTAATTATGCATTATACACTATATAAATGTTGTAAATAAATATGTAATACTATTTTAAAAATTGATAGGCCTTTACACATCACTCTCTTTATGTCTCAACTGCAGAAGAAAGTCAAACTTAGCCCAGCCATGAGACATAATTAAGGCATGACTTAGCCTAAGTTACACATAGAAATCTTTAATAGAATAATTCAGGATTTTAGTTAGCTGTGAATTGACAGCTGTCATACCACTTCCATAAAACAAAAACAAGTCAAAGTATAGGTTTTTTGGGAACTTAATATTTTGATTAAGACAAACATAAGTACTGTGAGTTGAGTCCCAATAATTGTTCACAAATATTTTTGTTATTAAAGGAATTTTTCAGTTGTTTACAAATACAATTATTATTTATAAATATTATATCAATAGTATTATTTGTAAGTGAAAAATGAAAATATTTTCAGAGACAGAGAAATGCTATAGGATGTAAAATACATTCTTATAGGAGAAGCAGCAGCATTTAGGGGTGGAGACAAAAGAGAAATCAATCTGAAATAATTATGTTCCCACAAACAATCCAGCTCCAGCTCCTCCCCTTGAATTCCATTGACTCTTATCTAGCAGAAATATAGTGCTGACCATTAGTTGTATTTGTATATAGGCATAAGTAATAAATCTTTTTAACTGAAACTTAACTTGTGGTCCTATTCTTCAACTGACAACTCCTGGTTTTATGGTGGTTTATTTTTCTTCCAAATTGGCTAGGACATGATCATTCAAGTTTGCTATTACATTGCGTATATAAAACAGCTTCCACTTATGGAGTCATCTAAGATTATTGCAGGTAGCAACATAAATTTGAAAGGCTTATAGAGATCACTACAGATAGGAAACAGTTTTTAATACTCACCTTGCACCATAGATTGCATATAACTTTCTGTTCTCATCAGCAGCCTTCCTAAAAATAAGAAAAAGTATATATTTAATTCATATTATCCACATACTGTATATTACTTTTTCAAGACTGCTTGTTTCATTTGTCACTTCTTTCCCGCTAGAGGGTAAACAAAAAAACCTGAAGAAATGTTTTTGCATCCAACAGTGTCTGTTCCTGAAACTATTGTATTAGAAATTGGGTAATGTTGGTTTCAGGCAAGACTTCCATAATTATTAAACAATGATAATCAATTAATTGTTTAGCAATTTCTTTTTTAAATAGTTTACATTGTATTCTTTGTTACTTGGCTATACCATTGGGTTAAAGTTATAGAAAAACAGTTATATGAATGAATGTGTTATTATTCAATCAAATTCATCCACAGTAAGATGAAAGCTTCTTCAATGAAGGTTATGGACCATAATCTAGCAAACTGTAGGAGAGGTGTTTTCAACTTTGAGACAGAATGATTGGAGCAAAATGATTAGCTCAAAGTGATCCAGATGTTAGCCTTCTATGCCTAAGAGAACCTAAGTCTACTCCCATAGTAACATATTTGTGTGTCTATGTAAATCTAAACATAGAGATAGGGTATACAAAAGGTTAGACCTCATAGACAATTTATTATATAAATACATTAAATATTCAGATTGGTTGTACATTTCTATGAAAAAAATGTTAATAAATTTAATAAAATGTTGTGGTTGGCCTATAAGGCCTGACTTTTCATTTAGTCTGTGTTACATGTAAAATTATCTGCATATTTACATTGAAAGCAAAAAATAAAATGAGAAGATAGTTCTGTTTATACTGTAAAACAGTTTTATAAATAGCTTCAGGTTTTTTTAATCTACAGAGGTGATTCCTTAAATTATCATCACTAATCTTTAAGGCCACAGCTTTACTATCTGGAGAAAATTAAAAATACACAGACTCCCTACGTGCACATAATATTGTTTCAAAGTTTCATAGGATATATTGTCCATAATGTACTGTTTCTAGCAAATACCTTAGTGTCTTTAAACTGATACTAAAATCTTAAGAGTTTTCAAGGGGATCAGTTCTTATAATAGTGAAAACAAAAATATAACATATAACCCTTGCAACGTATTAAAAATATCACTGGTACCATTTTCATTATTCCTAAATATGATTAAATCATAAAATGGTTTTGCTTTAATACAGATTTCCCTCCCTATAGACAAAAGATATTTAATGAGCCGTGGTGGCACAGTGGTTAGAATGCAATACTGCAGGCTACTTCTGCTGATTGCTGGCTGCCAGAAGATTGGCACTTCAATTCTCACTGGCTCAAACGTCCCGAGCCATTTGGCTATAGCCACCCCGCAGAGGTGTGAAGAGGTGGGATCTGCCAGCGGAGTCGAGGAGAGGTCACAAATCTCCTCCTCAGCTAGCCAGCTAGCCATTTCCAGAAGGCGATTGCAGTGGTGGTCAGAAATGGTCACCTCAAAGAAGAACCCTACAGGACAAGATTGTGCAGGAGGCAGTTGGTAAGGAGAAAAGCTTGATTACCGGATTTACGGAGAAAACATCTATGCAAAATACCCTGGAATCTGGATTTTAAAGATTAATGCAAAGAAACTTTTTGAAGCAGTGAAAAAGAAGGGAAGGGGAAATTCTTCTCTTCCATATTTACAATACTATTGACTTTGAACACTAAGAAGAAGCTATTTAAACAAAAGACTGTTATTAATTCCTTTGGCCATGAATAGGCTTTTTTAAGCTGAAACAAAGTATCAAAGGGACAACTAAAGATTCTTGAACATTTTAACTTTTCTATAAAGAAGGAAAGCAGAGGGAAGGGGGAAAGGGTAGCTTTTGAAACAATGGAGAAACCACCTGGAAACAAAAAGAAATCCATCCTTTTTAAGATATATTATAATTGAAATTCTGCTGAAGATAATAGAGTTCTCCCCTTTGGAAAGAAGCAAGAAGCAAGAAGGAATTGATTGGATTATTTGGTGATTTCTGGAGTTTTGGATACTGGATTTTTAGGACCCTGGGAATATGAAATAAAATCAATCGGGGTTGTTTTAAAGTGTTTAAAAATGGCATCATCTTTGGAAGAGTTTCTTAAAGAAGAGGATGGGGATCTGCAAGGGGAAAAAGGATCTTTTGGACTTTTATGTCAACTTTTAGAAATTGATATTTTAAACTATATAAAACAGGTGAAACAAGAAGAAGAAGAAAAAGAACAAGAACTTTTGAAATTGGAGACTTTAGGCTGCAGGAATCAACAGGAAACATATAAAGAAGAAGCCGTGTTTTATGACTTAGCAGTTTTAGTTGAGATTAAAAGGAGAAATACATGAAAGGGAGTTAAGGGAATTAAGAATTTAAGATCCGGTGAAATAAAAAAAAAAAGATCTGTTTGAATAGCTATTATAATATTAAGGGAGAATTTGAGAGGAGGGGAGAGATGAGGGGTGGAGTGATTATTAAAAGGCATAGAGATAATGGTTAATGGTTAATAATTGAAAGAGGATTCTGCTTGGTTATATGAGACATTATTGTTATATTAGAAATAGTAAAGAGCTAGAAAATATG
>JANHFJ010005794.1:21451-32217 GCA_032468195.1 Cerberus rynchops
AAATGTTTGTAAAAATTTTTTAAAAACTTTTAATAAAAAAAAAAAACCATCAAAGGAATGGATTGTTCTGTGACATTGAGAGAAAACTTGTTTAGTTTGCAGACTTATGAATTTCAAAGGAAAACTATTCATCAAGCAAGGGTGGGGGAGATCAATTTTTAAAGAATTTTTATTAAAGTTTAGAGAGACAAGGATAAAGAATTCTGATACAAACTAGGATAATATGACAAGAAAAAATCCAGAGAATTTTTTAAAAAAGAAAAAGAAAAATATAAAGAAATTACTTCCCCCTTTATTATGACAAATACAAATTTAGTAAATTATCCCTTTCTCTGATACAACAAAATCATTTGTTCCATATCTCATCTCTTATCTATAAATACATTTTAAAGTGTCATCATTCAGTCCTAATCAGCAAAATTCCATTAATAGTTACAGGAAATAACATATATTTTAACTTTAATCGAACAAGCGAACTTTGCCTGCTCCCTTGATTCTCCAAATAGTGCAAACACTGCTAACCTTCACCATTCTCCAAATGGTGAATGGTCTTCAACTAGCATGCCTGTTCTTGAGAGACCTGGGGAAGACCTTAAAGGCTTTCCCCCAGTCAACACCTGGCCATGTCTTTGATGCTACAACCGGCTCTTCCACCTCCCCTTAACAATATCAATTTGATTTCTATAGTCATGTTTAGAGGCATTGATTCTTTGAAGACAGCATTAGCTATGAAGAAATAATGGGAGCGGCAGAAACTGATAAGTCATTCACCTACTTCATCTTGGTTTCCTAAGCCATACAACCAACCCAGTTTTCCTCCTTACTATTTCCAGCTTTGGCATTCCAGTTTCCACTCCCATTTCCTATCAGTTCCAAATTGAACTTGATCATAAGTCCATCTCAATTCACTGATGCCTAAGATGCCATTTTGTAATCATTTCATCTTTGAGTTGAGCTTTCCCATGTTCATTCTTCCTATATTCCACGTTTCCACTAATTCTGTCTTCGCAGCTTCAGAAGTTCTTTTCCTGCATGACAACTAAATATAGTGAAGACTTTAATCTAGCTATGTCATAATACAATTAGTACTCTTGGAAGATTCTTAGTTGTCACTACATGTTTACCATTGCCTTATGCAATACAGTATGAATAGATGCCTTTGCCATTGTCACTAAAGTGATCATCTGCGTCCAACATCTTGTATCACTACTGCCCAATATAGACCTGCTTCTTTAGCTGGGCAGGTGCACGGCCTTCACGCCTTGGGTGACCCTGCTAGGAATATATTTTCTTGGCATATACTCCCAGCATTCTTCACTCATACCTCTCAGGAAATCTCCCTCCACCCCCACAAGTACAGGTAGACCTCAACTTACGATCACAATTGAGCCCAAACTTTGTTGTTAAGTGAGACAATTAAGTGAGTTTTGCCCTGTTCTGCGCTCTTTCTTGTTAAGTGAATCACTGCAGTTGATAAGTTAGTAACCAGTTTGTTAAATGAATCTGGATTCCCCATTGACTTTGCCTGTCAGAAGGTGGCAAAGGGTGATCACATGACTCTGGGACACTGCGACCATCATCAATACGAGTCATACAAGCATATGAATTTTGATCATGTGACCATGGGGATGCAGTAAAGGTCATAATTGTGAAAAAACGGTCATAAATCACACATTTTTCAGTTCCTTTGTAACTTTGAATGATCACTAAAAGAACTATTGTAAGTCAAGGACTACCTGTACAGCAGAACATGCTGGGGAGAGGGGCTAAAAGTATGTCTTTTAAACAGGAAAGCTTT
The DNA here is from genome assembly GCA_032468195.1 of Cerberus rynchops. Taxonomy (NCBI): domain Eukaryota; kingdom Metazoa; phylum Chordata; class Lepidosauria; order Squamata; family Homalopsidae; genus Cerberus; species Cerberus rynchops. The sequence continues at coordinate 23,250 of JANHFJ010005794.1, forward strand.
AGGCTGCACGGTAGAAGGGGGAAAAAATCTATTTACAATGGCATTTACATCATCCTATCTTATCCTATTTTACAGTCTATTCTTGTTGGATCTACAGTTGGCACCAGAAGAGGGAGCTCCCGTACATGATATTCTTTCATTTCATATTTGTTTCAATAATTTTAAATGTTGAATATTGCTCTGTAGAGAAATTATTCAAATATTCATATTGAATCAATTCATCTTTACCCAACCCCATTTTACACTTTTAAATTTATCCCATTTTTACCAATGTTATTGTATTTTAAATTTTCATTTAACTTATTGGATTATTTTGAAAGACCATTCACCTTTACCTGATATCTTAAAATGGTGCCTGAAGGTACTGTTTACTATGTTAAGATTTAATCACTTAAATACAGTACGTTGCTAAACATTTCAGTTTTTATATTAAAATTCATATATTTGATGAATTTAATATAATCAGTTAGTACTTTATTCTTAACATAATACTATCCTTTTCCCGAACTTGTTTCATGAAAAAGCATTTGAGAATAAATCTGTTTCTTGTTTTTAAAACATAAAAGATGCAATAAAACTGATTTGACAAAAATGAGTGAAGACAAAGAAGAGTTAAGAGATGGTCTTTCTACATTATATCACAAACTACAATCTATATATAATTGAATTGCATATTTTACAACATAAACTTAATTTGAAATTTAAAAATAATACAGTAAAGTTAATTCAACAAAAATAACAAATGGCTTCCTCTAAAGCTTGGAGATACAATAATAGAGGTATTAGCAGATGACCCTCCAGATATACCCTGAACACACAGAGAGATGAGATTTTCAACAATTTGTTTCCAAGAAAGAAAAATTAAATATAGGTTGCCTGCTTCATTTTGTCTGGAGTCTTTATGAATGATGACAGAGACTTTGTACATTCAACAGAGAACACTAAGACAGAGTTTGAGTCTTTGTAATAGAACAGATCAAAAATGATTCAGAACAAACAGAAGATCAAACATTTGATTAGCAAATGGTCTTTGAATAAATTGAATTATAATTGACATCATAGATAAAATTAAAATATCCTCTGAAAATATTTGCATTTAAACATAAAAGTTTTCTGAAATTTAAGAAAAAGGAGAAAGCAGTTGTTATATGTCTTAGAGAGGTGTATGTTGTAAAATAATATAAGTATGTAAATATTAAGGTCAATGTTTAGGCTTCTGTTGGAAAGAAAAATGTGTGTTTGTGGGTGTGGGTTCTTCTTTCCACCAGAAGCCTATAAAGAGCTTATGAAATTGAGAAAAACAGATCAAGATAAAGTAGGGAAATTAATTTATTATTATGGTTTTAAACTGAACAAGGGAAAATAATTCGTTCAATGTATATTCAGTAAACTATTCACCTTTTGTAATTTCAATCATTTACTGAAATTATAAAAGAAATATAGGCAAATTGCTAAAAAATATTGTAGATTAAATATCACTATTACATGCGTGGAAACATAAAATCTTTAGCAATTCTAATGGAATGTATTTTTCTCTTATTAATAAAATTTCCACAGGAATACTGATGATAGATGTCTAGTTCATTTTGAGAAAAGCAGACAAATTTAGAAAACAACTTTTATGCTGCCATCCAAAAGAGCCTTATATCCACGATTTGTTAGTTCATATTGAAGTTTGGTATGGAAAGAGAATTCAATCACTTGTCAATCATGTTTATGACTTAGTAATGTATCAATCTTTCTAATGTTATTAAATGCGTTGTGGTTAAAGCAGATACTAACTTAGCATAAGGCATAATTTCAGCCACTATTATGCAGTGGTGCTAATGGAGTTCTTTTTAGCCCTTAAAGATCCAGGGATTGAATCTGGGCCTTCTGCCCTAGCTACTTACTCTAAAAAATCCAAAACAGTAAATATTAGGTTTGTCAAAATGTATGAGGTTTTCCAAGTTTGTATTATTAATAAATGATCATTTACAATTATAACAATTAATCATTACAAGCCACACACATTTCTCATTGACTAATAAGGTCTCAGTATTAAAAGGAACCATACAACCAGCATTTCAATATTGGACTATTTCTTGGAGGTCAACTGTCTTTCCTTCAATTAACATGTCTGGGCTTCTTTAAAAGAATTAGCATGCATGGCAGCTTTCATTATTTCTTGCTGGTGTTAGAGAAAATAAAATCTTTATTTACCTGAAGCAGGTATTGCTGTGTGCCTCTTCTGAATTACATTCTTAAGTGCAGCTACTATTCCTTCATCTTTGGAAAATTGATTTTGAGCCACCTGTTTCTCAGAAATAAAAAATTAAGTATTGAAACATTTTTAGGAGTTCAAGTTTATAATGGGACTAATTATTAATAAAGCTAGCTAATCAATCCATTACTAATAGGGGGGGGAGCTTTACTAAGGCAGTATTAAACGCCCACCTTCTTTTCAATACTGTTCTGCTTTGTTGTTGAGATGTGCAACCCATCTTATTGTCAATATATACTATAACATTTAAGGCCACTAAAACTCTTTACTGCTTATCTTTTTGCTTGTACAGTATTTTCTAGCCTGTAACATTCAGTTATTCAGTTCCATTATCCTCAATTGTCTTAAGATTTCTGCAGGACTTTCAACATCTAAAGTTCCTGTCAAATTTAATTCCAAAATTACTTTTGGGACCAATCCTAAAATAATAATAATAAAGAAGATACTTGCTGGTTTTAATGATGTTCCTTTTTTGAGCTGACAAATTAGAGCTTCTTGATTGACCGGAGTTAGGTGACAGTCACTGTGCGCCCTTTTCAGATGCTCCTCCTTCAAGCTTTGGATCAAATTATGGTGGAATGTCCTTTTGGAAGGAGACATGCAGGGTAATTGAGCTATGACTACGGAAGGAAGGTCTTCATTACAGTCTAATCCACGAGATTCTGAAACAAAGGAAAGCACAGCTAGAGCGTTACTGCATGTATTGTTCATTCATGGTATTTGGCAATGTAATCCTTTCAGTGACTGAGAATGGAATCCAGTTCACCTGGCTGATTTATTTAATGATTTGATTTCTATTTGACTTGTTAGCTAGTCAACTCTAACCCCAAGTTAAGTACAGGTGGTCCTGGATGTAAGACCATAATTGAGCCTAACATTTCTGTTGTTAAGTGAGACATCTGTTAACTGGGTTTTGACCCGTTTTACATCCTTTCTTGCCACAGTTGTCAAGTGAATCACTGCAGTTAAGTAACCAGGTTGTTAAGTGAATCTCGATTCCCCATTTACTTTGTTGTCAAAGATCACAAAAAGTGATCACATGACCTTGGACATGGCAACGATCATAAGTATGAACCATAGCCAAGCATCCAAATTTTGAGCACATGATCATGGGGATGGCTGGAAAGGTGGTAACTGTGAAAAACAGTTGTAGGTAACTTAGTGCTGTTGTAACTTTGGTTACTAAACAAATTGTTGTAAATCAAGGGCAACCTGTAAACCAACATTTTTAAATAAATAGCAGTTCTGTTTTCTAGTAGAGGAATACAGTATTAATAAATGGAATTATTTAACATGTATTTTATATTCAGGATCTTACATACATAGTTATAGGCCTTAAATGGTTACATAACCATTGAACAAACATAAAGGATCTAATCAGAAGAGAGGAGAGGAGAGGAGAGGAGAGGAGAGGAGAGGAGAGGAGAGAAGAGTTTTATTGGCCAAATGTGATTGGACACACAAGGAATTTGTCTTTGGTGCATATGCTCTCAGTGTACATAAAAATACATTCATCAAGAATCATAAGATACAACACCTAGTGATAGTCATAGGATACTAAATAAGCAATCAAATCATACTAAAAGACTAAATAAAACTATAAATCATAAGATACAATCAACAATGTTATAGTCGGAAGTGGGAGGAGATAGGTAATAGGAAGGATGAGAAGAATAGTAATACTCTTAGTAAACAGTCTGACAGTATTGTGGGAATTAGTTGTTTAGCAGAGTGATGGCATTCCGGGAAAAACTGTCCTTATGTCTAGTTGTTCTGATGTGCAGTGCCCTATAGCAGTGGTGGCAAACGTTATCAGGTGCCATCCTTCATGCTGGAAAGGCATGTCAAACCGTCCTGTGAGCCTTGCACAGCCCCGCTGGCTCTGCAGCCCGTTCTCACACTCCTCGCGCGCAGCCCCCGCAGCCTGTTCTTGCGCTTCATCATGCGCTAGCCAGTGGCTTTTGCCACATGGGAGTGCCGAAACCCAGAAGCACAGCGTCTGAGCATGGTGCACATGGATGCACAACGAACACCTGGCTGGTGCGCATGCACATATCAGAAACTGGACATTTGGCTCTCTGAGCATGGGTGTGTGCTGGGACTCTGTGCTTCCAGGTTTCAGTGCTCCTGTGCGGCAAAAGCCAGCTGGCTAGCGCACGACGGAGCACAAGAACAGGCTGTGGGGGCTGCGCGCGCTGGAGTGCAAGAACGGGCTGCTGAGCCAGAGGGGCTGTGCAGGGCACGTGGGATGGTTTGCCATGTCAGAAAGCTCATGGGACGGTTTGGCGTGCTGTTTCCGGCACACGTTCTATAGGTTTGACACCACTGTCCTATAGTGTCGTTTTGAGGGTTATAAACATGAACTGGAAGTTGCAATGTTTATGTAGTAACATTACATGTATTTGCAGAAAACAGCTGATAACTATACATGATTGTCCAAGTATACCTTTTGTCTCTTTTAAAACAGTTTGGATTCCCCCTTGATTCTCAATCGTTTCAAAAATCTTTTTTGACGTTGTCTTGTCCTTTAGATGATCTTGTGTTATACCAGCTTGAGTAAATATCATCTTTAATTCTGGCTCTATATTGGTCTGCAACATAAACCATAATAATCTTGTAACAACTTATGTCAGAAGAATGGTAATGGGCCATTTTGCTTCCAGTTCACCAAATTCGTTAGGATTTATATGGAAAAATCAAATAATACATATAATGCACCCAAAATGATGTTGCAGAATAAAGAATAACTATTTCATAGTGGCTTAGTCAGCTATGAGAGATCAAATTGTTGGGAGTTATTTTAAGTTTTCCCTTGCTAAATAAATTATAATTCTTACTGTTTGGGGAGGGAAGTTGTAAACATTGCCACAGCAAATATGGAGATTTACTGTAAAAGGAGTAAAGAATAAAGATGGAAATAAGAAAAACACGTTTTTGACAATTGCAAGTCTATGCCCATTTGCTTCATTGCACACCATGAATCATTTAAACCACACTTTTCTGACACATTAAATTAAAATGTAAATTTAACAAATAGAAAACCAGTTTTTGCCTTAATAGCAAGACTTTCAAAATAAATACAAATAGGAAATATATGATCCCAAAGGAGTAGTTTTAAACATTGGCAACTACTTACAACAAAATCTGTTTGGGGGCTCCATCCAATGTGACACAGATGTCTAAAATATATTAAAATTTTAATCAGTTTCAGTGAAAATATACAAGTTCCAGACACATGTATTAGCTCCCATTATACAAGCTATGATTTTTAAATTTATTTTCTATCCCCAACACAAATGGAAGCATATTCTAAGAAGCAACTATTCCAAAGTAGACCACAAAGATAAAATGCTTATAACACACACAAATTTATTCTTGCTTACTTGAAATTACTTGGTGATCCAATGTAAGCTTTGGTCAGTCTTTTTCTTTTTAGTTTTCCCCTCTTTGTTCTCTCAAGTATTTTTTGAAGAATATAAAATGAGAAAGGTGAGCCCTTGCATTTTGGAGATCTTGCATTTGAATGAAGTGCAGGCAATGGACTAGTTATTTTTGATATAGATGCTAAAAGACAGAAGAGGTGCAGCTGATATATCTTACATTATTGAATGCCAATTTCAAACACAAGTTAGTTGTTGCAAAAAGTAGTTGTTCAATCTTATATATCTAGTTTCTATTTCCAAGTTTGTTTGGGAAAGTAAACTACTGTAGTTCTTTTTTCACAAGGGGTTTTAATCAGTAAATTAAATCAATTTCAGTATAACATACATTTAAAACTATTTTTTTTAATTTTATATTGCCCATTTTGAATATCTCCCAGAGATAGAATGTAACTTTTAAATTGAACTTGATATAACAGATCAAAAAATATTTTTTAAAACATTGCTAAAACACTTTGATCTGATTAAATCTCTCCATTCTACCTCACAGATTCTTATAAGGAAAAAACAGTAAGAAATTTAATATTATTACATTTACACTCTCCTAGAGAATATAAAACTAAAACCTCCATTACAGTAATTGCTCCATTTCACAAATACAGAACATTTTGGCTAACCAAAACACAGAAAAATAGGAAATACCCCTATTAAAGTTTCCCATTCCTTAATCTTTTCTGCTCGGTAGGGACAAAAAAGAACAGCCTCTTTTTAAAATAGTCAACTTACCAGATGTTGTTCCTTCTCCATACAGTGCCATTTGATCACAAGTTAGGTTACACTCTATTCGGCAGCCTTTAGCAGTAACACTTCTTAGCAGAGCAATTAATGAGTGAACTTAAATAATAAGGGAAATGTAAGTGCAGCTGCGAATAAATTCAACCCAGGAGTTGACACTAGTTCAGCTTTCTCCCATTCCACAGCATAATTTCAACTAATTGATTTCAGGGTTGAGAACTTGAATCCTAAAGGTGGGCTGAAGATAGATAACCAGCATGAAATTCTAACAGGCAAACCCTGCAATGAACTATGAAGTTTCCCACAAGATGAAAACTCTAATTGTTGTTTTTAGTATATTCCCCTGAGTTGCTAGGGTTACTAGCCAACTAGTAATGAGAACTGTAGTCCCAATACACTTGGAAAGTCATGTATTGGAAACTGTACTGTGTTTACCTGCATTGGCTTGATTTGTAATGGTCCAAGCCTTGATTAGAAATTCTGGCTCAAAGGATCATTGATTAAAACTGGCTCTATGCATCATTCCTGAAATATACCTGGAATTTAAGTATAAATTCCAAGTATATTTCAGGAATGATGCATAGAGCCAGTTTGTTCTAGCAGTGGTTAAGGTACCAGGCTAAAAATCAGGAGCCCGTGAGTTCCAGTTCTGCCTTAGCCATGAAAGTTGGCTGGGTGTTCTTGGGCTAGTCACTCTAACTCTCAGCCCAACTCATCTCACAGGGTTGTTGTTCTGGGGAAAATAGGAGGAAGGACTACTAGATATGTTTGCCACCCTGAGTTATTTATAAAAAAAACAGTAAAGATGAGATATAAATAAATGTTTTGGTACTAAATGAATAGCCCAATGCTATATTCACATAGCACGTTAAACCATGGTTTATTTAACTATTACTTGATAGTTCATCCAGAGGCAGCTGAGTTCATACAACAGTTCAAGTCAAACTACAATAAGCCATAATACATGAATCCAATCCGAGGTTATGCATTCATGACCTGCTAAGCCAAAAATTGAAATTGAATTAATAAGTATGCACTTATCTGTTGTATTGTACCCACACTGGGCTTTTTAATCAAAGACTTGACTGACACACAATTTCATTTACAGAATTTCTAATCAAGGCTTGCAGTGTTTCTTGCAGTGTTTCAAATGAAACAATAATCAAGGAGTCTAGTAAAGAATGAACAGTAATGATGGACAGTAAAATGATGCCGCTCAACCAGATGCTTGGATATAGTGTATCATCAAACATAGCACATACAGAATACTATAGAGTTTGAAGTACATATATTTGCAGTACAAGCATCCAATCACCCTTCAAACATTATAAAATTATTCAGGCCAGAAAGTGGGATATTTTGTTCACTCTGAAACTATAAGAGAGGGAAATCAAAATGCTTATATTTGTATGCATACTCCAGATAGATTGCTGGTGCAATTTGTTGGTCTGCAACTCTCATCTGGCTCAGCTTATTTTTCCAGACTCCATGTAGCCTATATGGAAACACCATTTTATATCCATTGTTTTATTACATTATATGTAATCTGATTTCATGATCCACACATACAAAAGCAATTCCGGGTTAATTCAGATAATAAGGCAGATTCCTATTAATAATTGCTTATGCAAGCGAGAAGCATAATAAGAGAAACCAACTCATGTAGTACCTCTGTGCCCCAAACATCTCTTGCTTTCATTTAGGAAGAATTACCATATTTTTCAGAGTATAAGACGCACCTAGATTTTGGAAGAGGAAAACAAGAAAAAAAAGTTTTTAGTTTCCGCATGTCTTGTTTTTCCTCTCCGCAGCCCCCAGAGGCGTGTTGCAGGCCTCCAGAACCCTGCGTGCAGCTCGTTTTCGCCCATTTTTGGTGAAAATGAGCTGTGCAGAGGCTTCTGGAGGCCTGCAGATGCCTCTGGGGACTGGAGAGAGGGAATACAAGATGCGTGGGGGGATTGGGAGGCCAAAAGCAGTTCATTTTTGGTGAAAACAGGATGCACAGGTAGGGGCTCTGGAGGCCAAAACCAGTTGTATTCAGTGTATAAGACGCACCACAATTTTCACCCACTTTTTTGGGGGGGAGTGCAGTTTATACACCGAAAAATACGGTAATCTAATTATTTAAGTAGCCAGAATTAAAAGTATAAATGCTTAAGTATACATTAAAACACTCCGGAGAGTGGCCTGCTTAAAGACAGTAACCAAGTAATGTATAAGGATCAGAAACGGGATTATGGTTTCCCTAATGCATCACATCTAAGAAGACAAGCCAGAAATGTCATTTAGTTTTCCTCTCCATCCATCCCACCAGCACACAAGTGCTAGATGTTTTATAGTAAGGGTATTACAGTTTTCAAATATCTCTTTTTCCCATTGGCCTATATTGCTTTGATTTAGCATTCTCTGAATGGTGCTTCTTAACCTTAGCAACTTTGTATACACTTCAGCTCTCAGAATTCCCCAGGGAGCAGAAAGCTTAGAACAGGGGTGGGCAATTACAGCTCCTTCATGACTCGCGGACTTCAAC
>JANHFJ010005800.1:51194-63562 GCA_032468195.1 Cerberus rynchops
TCTTGTAACAAAATCTAGTTTTGTGTACCTCTTATTCTTATTTAAGTATTAAATGCATAAAATAAACTATCTTTTGGAATATCTTTTTTACATTTAAAACAGTAATTAGGGCAAAGAAATGATGTCGAATTGGCAACTCCCACCCAGTCACATGACCACCTAGCCACACCTACCTAGCCATGTCTACAGAACCTGTTGTTAAATTATTTGAATCCCACCACTGATCAGACCTGATTAATACTCACATGATTGATTGTCAGAAAAATATAGCAATAAAGGCTATAGTAGGAATCCAAAAAGATATACTAAAAGAAGGCAGCAACAAATCATATATTTATTTTTATATGTATATGCATATTTTTTATTTATTTAAAAGATTTAAATAAATCTCATCTTATAACAAACTCCGGGCAGCTTCCAGGCAATATGTACATATTGCCAAGAAAGCTATGCAAACATGAGGAGTTCAGCTTAATATTTGGAAGACGTTACCTTGAATATGTCTTTTAAACATTTTTTTCTCCAGGCCATATTTGTACAACTCCTTTAATCTCAGGCCACAGATCTGAGAATCTCCAGCTGGAACCTATTGACATATAACTCTTTCTTTATACAAATGAATACATCAATGTTAGAAGGAAATATTCACATATCTAAATATGTTTTTTGAATGAACCAATCTTTTGAAGGTATAAAATAACATATTCAAATATGTTGCTATAGAATATAACCAGATTATTCTACAACTAAAAGCATTTTATACAATATTGACCAGTGAATTTAAGGAGGAAAGTTGTATTACTGTTCCTTGATGAATTAATTTTATAGATTATGGATTTTTTTTATGGAAATAATTGATTCTGCAATCCCTTTAACTATGTTTGTTTCAGGAAGTGGGGTGGTGGTGGTAGGATTTTTATTACTCCAGGAGGCCTAAGGATACATTATCCATTTAAGTTCCTGTTCTCTTTTTACTACATCCTCTAGTATGTCAAATTAAATTGTTTCTTTGTTATGTTTTATCTATTGAAACCAACATCCAGTAAATGGGAATGTCCTAGAAAATGGAAAATACTTAGTTTGCTATACTGTCTGGAATGGAAAGTATTGATGAGCTAAGGCTAGCTCCATCTCCCTTCAGCCTTTTGAAATACTTTGAAAATGTGGTTCTTTCACCAGTCTTGGGGATCCCATGAGAAGCCTCCACAATAGGTGTATGGATATTGTCCCATAGTATTGTTTTTATTATCTTATTTATCTTATATTTATTTACTTTTAAAAAGTATTTTAATGGTTGTGATATTGTTTTAACTATTAGTTGTATGTACTCAGAGTCAAGTTCAATGAGACAGGCGGCTACATGGATGTGTTAAACAAACAAACAAATAAATCCCACATCCATTCATAGGACTAGAATTTAACAGATTAATTAACAGGGTTCATTTAACCTTCTATTCTAAAAGTAGTCAATCATCTCAACCACAATAAGATTATGGAGGAAGTCAGTTTTCTTACATGCAGACCTGGATTTTAATAGCACATCTAGACCCTCTAAGGACTTCTTTCCATTTCTTTCCATGATTTCACTCATTCTAACTGCAACTGGCCCAAGTTCTAATATTATTTATTTATTTAAAACATTTACATGGTAACCCATCTTAGAAACAACTCTGATCAGCCTACAACCAATTATACAGTATAAAACAATAAAAAAATCTATTAAAACAATAAACAATATAAAACCAACAATAAAAATGAGAAATAGAAAAACATGGTGCCACCATCATTCTTCACTTGTGTACCCATATTCTCATTCCATCCTGATCTTGCCCTATCCCAATGCCTAGGGGAAGAGCTTGGTTTTATCTGCTTTCAAGTATGACCTGCTGGAACTTGGGAGTAGGGGGTGGGGAGGGTGTTCCATAGGGAAAGAAGGCAACAGAAAAGGAACACTTCCACGGACCCACAAGATGGCAATGTTTAAGGAAAAAGATCCATAGGGTGCCCACCGTGTCCATACTGGTGGGACACACAGATATCCTCAAGGATGGGCAGTCTTGCAAATAATCTGATGCTAGATGTAGAGCTTTAAAGGTAATAACCAGCGCCTTAAATTACAAGCAGAAGAAAACTGGGAACCAATGCAGCTCAGCTCATGCAATGGGGGTGGGGGGGAAGAGGTAACATGGACAAACCTGGGGATGGTCAACACTGTGTGTGTTGTGTTCCTTGTCCTAATCTTTGTTCTAACATACATTTGTCATCTTTGTCCTAAAACAAGGGAGTCCTATACATGCAAGAAAATCTCATCTTCCAATAACAATGCCTCTCTAGATGCAATTGGAAGAAGGAATAACCTCGAGGAACAGAATAACAACTGCAAGCAAGACAACAATCAGATAACAAAAAGTCTGAGTCCAGCATAGAAATGTATTTGGAGAAAGCATCTCAGACATGACTCTTCCTAGTTCTCACGAAGATAAAGGGAAGGAGGGGGAAAGCACATTCAGACTTGCAAGATTCTGTTACTATAATCTTATAATAAAAGCATTATGAGCTTGTGTGTCATTAGTTTTCAGATTTGGGTTACTTTGGTGATCCTACATAAATAAACCAATAGACAAATCATATCTAACTATTAAACTAACTGGTCACAAATGCTATCTTTTAAAAATGGCAATGGAGATAGGGAGCCTGAAACCATTCTTCTTTTTGTCCCCTGGACTTCAAACCAGAAGCCCAGATTATCTGCCTCAATATTGGCCCCTAGATGATATTCTTCTTTTTGTCCCCTGGACTTCAAACCAGAAGCCCAGATTATCTGCCTCAATATTGGCCCCTAGTCTTGTTAGCATTCCAGAAACAGATTAAAATAGATGTCTTCAAAATAATTTTAACCAGTTTAACAATGTCAGTGATATTTTAAATTTATATGAATGAAATGATATTGTTTCGTGTGTACATCACTGAGAGTCTTATGATGGCAATGAAATAAACATCTAATAAAAGCAGCAAAGGAAGTTCCTTGAGCCTCAGTGAGGCATCAAATATGGCTGGCTGACTGACCTTCTTAAGAGATAAGAGCTATGCAAGCATATAAGTCTTTCTTAAAAAGAACAATTTTAGTAATTTAGCAAGATTCAATTTGCTTTCATTCAGTGGACCATACCTTGGTCTGCAGTGTTCTGGCTTTTTAGAATTCTTTAAAAAAAATGTTTTTATCTAAATATAAAAAGACCAACATAGAGTGGGAAATAGAACATTAGCACAAGAAAGGAGAAAACCTGAGATAGTTTCCCATAATGACCAGCTTTCCAAAAGATCATAAAAATTGTGCTCATGAGCAGAATACCATCCAGCCATACTGCTTAAGGTGCATCTTTGATAGTAAGTGATGGGAGAGCATTTTGCTGCACATTGTAATGACTTGCCTTCCCAAAACTGCTTCTTAGTCCAGGAGCTGTGCATCAAATTGGAGGAAAAAACAGCAGAGGCTTGCTTAAAATAAATAGAAATAGGAAACTTCTGAGTTTTAAGTCTTCAGTAGCATATTATGGCTTCAAAGAGAAAAACAACAACAGCTAATCTACTAAACTGGTGCTAAACAGCTAAACTGGTGTCTGTGTGAACTGCATTTTCTTAATCTCTCATCTTTGGTAAGATGCAAAATCCTTCTTAGTGAGGGAATGTCAAGTTCGTTCTGAGTATTCATTGTAATAAATTATGGCATCAACCTTCCATTTTCTTTCGGGTTTTTTTCCCTGTGTTTGTAAGAAGATGATAAAAGAAAAGAAAATCTAGCCTTTTTCTTCTCATCTGATGAAAGTGATTCAGGAGATGATACTTGACATCCAAAGAAATACTGCAGCTCAGTTATCTTATGTGATATCAGACCCCAGTCTTTAAACATTAAAAGGCTACACTCTATGAGCTGTCACTGGGTTTTTATGTCAGGACAATTCTACTGGGTTTAGTTCATGTTAGCAACAATCCATTTCAAATGTTGATGTAGAATCCTAGATTCTGCCTCATGCCTGTGCAATCAGGTTTTATCGTGACAAGCTTGGCATAGAAGAACAAGGAACTACCACCTGGCCATGGAGACACATTGCAGGACTAAAATACGTATTTGGTTGATTTTGCAGAGACAAATTCTTATTCTACTTCTACTCTCCTAATGCTACAACCAGAGACATCTGCTAGAAGACTGGGAGAATACACACACACATACACACAATTTATATGGTCATCAATCTCCCAAAAGAGACTCTGGATGGTGTACATGTGTTAAAAACAACAATGATTTAACAACCATGATATCCAAGGCCAATTAACATTAACCAGTATTAGCCAACACAGCTTGCCTAACCATTTAGTACAAATATTCAGAAGAACAACCAGGTCTTCAAGGCAGTATGAAAAGTTAACAAACTCAGGGCTGTCCTAATCTGGGGGGACTAGAAGACCTCCAAGGTCCCTTCCAACTCTATTCTGATTCTGTTGATTCAAACAACAGGTTTCTTGGAATTTTTACAAGAGCCCTTTTGTTTCCACATCTTGTATTTCCACTGAAAATCCATGTTATCTTTTCAGCCAGATGTAACAGGTGTAACTGATCTCACATCATATACATTCTGCTCACTCTGATCTCATGCTTGTTTTGCGAAACTAATTGTGTTACACTCCATGTCCCCAGCCACCCAAATTTTCCTGGTCAAATTGCCCATAATACAAACTTTACATCTGTATCAGGTAACATTTGGCAAGCAAGATAAGTGTGCTCATTAAGCTGAATGTCACAAAATGTGAAAGTTCAAAGGTTATTCACTCTGATGGATTCATTCTTTACAGTGCATTTTCCCTTTATGTTTAGAAAGAATCAGTCAGATGGAAATCCCAATAAATCACTTCATCTTCTATTTCCCAATTCAGCCCAGACTTTTTAACATGGTTATTTAGAGAATAAATAGTGAATGGCTGATATCTGAAAGCTTGCTAGGTAGTTTATACCAAATTATTGTCAAGTGAAGTAGCAAAGCAAAAGGGCACCATTTTTAGGGGGTTAAGCAGAATGTTTGTGGGTAAAAATATAAAATCTGTAGGACAGTTGCAACTGTGTGATTGAGGCCCTGATCCAACACATAAAAACAGAGCAGGGCTATGCTTGTGTGTCTCTGACTACAATTTTGATTTCTTTGACAACTTTTGTGAACATTCCTGGGCTGAGATAGGCCTACATTTACCTTTGAGTGATATGCCAAGACTTTCCAAAGAATATTTGGAAATTTTGATTTAAGTTAATTTTATGCATGCTAGGTCTCATTTATTTAACCTTTTTTTTTGCTCATTAAAAATTACATTATGGTGGCAACTTTTGGGAGGGTTACCCAAATACATATGGTATCCAGAGGGGCCTCACTCCAGAGGGTTTGAATACTCACTTAAAAAAAAGTTACTCGTGTCTTTAAACAAATGGTTTTAAAGAGTCTTATCAATGAAAACAGCAAAGAATAGATAACTCATGTTGCTCTTTCTTCTCTATTCCTATTTATTTTTCTCCCAAGTCTCTTCGAGATTTACATTCCTTGGAGGCAAACTGCTCTGGATAACGGTGAGAACTCTAATTGCTGTTTATGAGGGGAAAAAAATATAAAATTGCATGTTTAAGCAAGCTGACTTAATTTGCATTTCCCAGATCAACAGGCTAATGAGAATGCAGTGATTCTTTGGATGACACATCATTTTGGCAGTACATTTCTTGCTTCCAAGTATTGCATAAAATGTGCATATATTAAGGGAAGTTGTGTGCAAAATTGCATACTGTATCAAAAACAGCATACAAGCATATATATGTACATTCTGTTCAAAAAAGAAGCAGAGGTATCTACTGTAGCTTCAAACTCATCTTCAAAATCTCACTGTCACTTTTGGCCAGTCTGCTAATTTTTAGCTTAACCTATATTACTGAATTGCTATTGTGAAGATCAAATGGAGGTGAATAGGTGCATTGCTTTTGCTCCTTCATGAATGGTGCAATAAACATTTAATAAAGAAATGAAAATATCAAGTTGTGTCTAAAACTGAATATGCTGGTAAAAAATTGCATATAAAAATCAGTGTGCACTTTCATGGGTTCATTTAATGCAGAGAAATTTAAATGATGCAAAAATTGGCCTGAACAGGCTGGCAACTGAATACATGTAAAACTGACATAGGTTTGAAATATAGACCCATCTGTCTCTACCTCTCCCAACTTACAATATCAGCAAAAATGAACACTAAGCAAGATATTTAAAGAGCAACAAGCCTAGAGACTCAAATTGAATTAAACATTTTCCTTCCCCATTACATAACTCATTAACCATTACTCACAAGCTGGGAAAACAATGGAAGACTTGAGCAAAGGCGTTTAAAAATGTCACTCATGGAAGCTCATTTTGTTGCATGTGAGACTATTTTTAAAGACCTACAAAGCACAGAGACATTAAACTGTATATTGTCTGTATCTGAATGCAGAGAGATTTATTGTTGCTGGAGATGTTGGAGAGGAGAGAGAGGGGGAGAATTGGCTTAGTGATGTTTGATGTACTTATCAATCCTTCCCTACAATATGTTCTGATTACCAAATAGCACAGTGTGGCTATTGATGGGTACAAGAAAAGGAAGATTAATAAAAAAGAAGGAAAACTGATTGGAATTCCACAAATGATCTTGCACACGTTGCAAAGGACAAAGAGAACCTAGAAGGAGGGACACAGATAATTCTGGTCTTTGAGAAGATGGGGAGGGGGAGAGGAGGGGAGGGGGAGAGAGAGAGAGGCTCAGTAAATCATGCAAGTAAGGCCTCAGATACAGGACATTTAATGGGAAAATAGAAGCCTATAGCCACAGGCTATTATGCATTTGTTTTAAACTGGCCACTTCTTCAATAAACTCAGATCAGTGGTGGAATCTAACTGGTTTTGCTATGGTTTGTGTGCGCACATGCATGGTGCTGCTGCTAAAAAGATAATTTATACTGACCAGAGGCAGCCCAGATGACTAGGAAGGCTGCGGAGGTGCGCCAAACAGCTGATCCATGCTGATTAAGGAAGGGAAAAAAAACCCAAGTTGCTATAGGACAGGAAAAAGCAGGGGCAGGTAGGCAGTGCCAAATTCAAATCACCACTACTGATTTGAGAGATCCAGTGCAACCAGGATGCATTTCACCACTGACTCAGATCCATTTCCAGACAGAAGATGGTCAATGTGCTCTAACACTTTAGTCTTATTGAGTTGACCATTGCGTGTTTGCTGATATATTTTAAAGATATACTTTAGAGCTCCCACAAATCTGGAGTGTTCCGCAAAGGACCTCTTTATTAAAAGAAAAATCCCTGCCACTTCCATTGTCCTCCCAGAAACCTCTAGCACCCTGGGTTACATTTTTGCTCTTGTCTTATGGACTAAGTGGCTAACAGACAGCAACTGGCCCTAAGTCACCCAGTTGGCTTTCATGCCTAAGGCAAGACTAGAACTCACAGTCTCTTGGTTTTTAAGCCAGCATCTTAATCACCACAGCCAACTGGCTCTCATTATCTTGAGCTAATTGGCATGCTGGAAAAATGAAATATCACCTCATGTTGGGTAGCCCTCTATTTACATAGTATAAAGTTGAAGATAATTGTTCCTTTTTCACTTTTTTTACCTCATCCCTCAAGTGTGCTAGAAAAGTGTCCAATTTCTCATCAAACAATTTATAAAAAGTGTTCCTAGTTTGTAAAAAGAGGTTGCTCATTTCTGAACTAGTATTCTCAGAGATGAAACAGTCACTCGTATCAAACTTTGCATTGTGACAGTGTCTCATTTCAACTGGAAAGGAGGAGTCTGCCTTGAAAAAGGGCAATTTCTTGTGTTTGCCACACTGAGCTTTTAACTACCAATTTTCCTGAGAATTAGGGATGTGGTAGAATCGTAGGGTGGGGTGAAGAATGAAAAACAAACTCAATTTGCAGTCTGTATTATTTTCCCATTTAAACAGTCAAACACACACTTTTTTTCATAGAGCTCATTAGGAAGAGGAAGCCCAACCTTTTCCCGTCATGCCTTTTGTGTTCTGTTGTGCATAACATTACAGGTGCTGCCAGAGGAAGGAGTATCATTGTAGTAATGGGTCAAAGCCCAGCCCTGGAGGGACTGTGAAGGGTGTGTGTGTGAAATAAATGACTCCTGGGTGCATTTGGATCATCATTACTTCAATAGTGATAGGGAGAGAGAAAAAGCAAAGAGATTATCAAGGTTTGTAGCTTGTCCCTCATTAACTCTTGAAGTGTTAAGCAAAAGGCACAATTGGCTCTGTGTTACACCTGTTGGTGTATCAGTGGCTTTGTCTTTTG
The DNA here is from genome assembly GCA_032468195.1 of Cerberus rynchops. NCBI lineage: Eukaryota > Metazoa > Chordata > Lepidosauria > Squamata > Homalopsidae > Cerberus > Cerberus rynchops. The sequence continues at coordinate 59,570 of JANHFJ010005800.1, forward strand.
TTCAGATCAAGAAAACAATATAAATGCCTCATTTTATTAGCACATTTAACCCAGAGTGTAAACTTGTGCCAATTCTTACCACAAAAGCACAATGATTACAGTTGATTTATTCTTCTATGGAGATATAATATCTGCCTCAAATAATAACATCACTGTTTTCTTTTGTCTGTGTTTATTTATTTGCCTAATAATATTGCATTTTAGCTGTATTTCTCAAAATGTGGAAGTTCACCATCACAGAGTTTTCAATGCTGACTTGAGGGCTGGCCTAGCTCTCAGGCAGGTGGCCCCAATAGATGGAATTTTAGTTACATTAAAAGGCAAGCAATTGTGAACGATTTCACATGTCGTATTGTTATATCTCATAATCATCACCTTGGCATTCCTGCTACAGACATTGAAATGCCTTTGGCATCTCTAGCTTCAGTATAATCACAAAACTTCTCTTTTATTGGTTCATTCAATAGAACAAAAGCTAAATGAGAATGGGACAAAGCCCACATTTTTTCCTTCTACATTGCACCTCAAAAACAGACTTTGAAAATAACAATTTATTAATTATATGAGGAACTTCAACACTGCCTTCTTAGGTTTTGGATGAGCATCTGCATTCAATAAACTTTTATATATATATAAAAGCAGTATTCTGGCTGCCAAGGACTATTTACAATTACTGTATATCGTTTAATGAATGCAGACTATCTTAATCAAGGAAGAAAATAAACAGAAGAATTTGAAAGAAAGATTACTATATGAGTAGCTTATTTGATGCAATCAGTGTGGACAGGATTCAAATCTTTTTCAATCTTAATGCTAATTAAGTGGAGACTGACTGTGAAATCTGCATAGAAGAAAGGTAGTTCATTCATTTTTACACTATTGGCCAACAATACAAACCAGATGGGAGGTATCATTTCTTATCACTTATCTTGGAACTGAGCTCCCTATACTCAGTACAAAAATCAATTATTTATTTCAAGAATTTTAGATCATTCTAAACAATGCTCATTCCAGGAGGAACACAATGATATAAGCAACAAAATTTAAGTTTCCCATACCATTACAATAAATGTGTTGCTTTCAAAATAGCATGTTTAACCTAGCCAGACACTCCCGTCCAGAACATCTTATTGATGTTCTGGTGTATGTTATTTATTCATTTTTCATAATGTTTCCAGTATCAATAGGGATCTCTTGAAGCTACATACAACAATAAAGTTGAAAAACAACTATTAAAGCCAAAGCCTAGGAGATAATAATTTCAACCATTCAATAATCGAAAACATTTAACACTTAATGTCCCTTTCCTAAATGTTGAATGAAATGAGAGCTTTGTTTTACTCAAGCTTACCATGTTTCTAAGTCAGGTTTGATTGGCAGCAGGGCTTGGATTTCAGTTCCAGAAACGGAGACTGGTGCAGAGCATGTATTAACCTTTGATTTATAGCCTTTTTTCTTACCTTCCACTGAGACGAACTCTGAAAAACTGTTTTGCTTCCCGCATGGATCAGTCGAAGTAGTAATGCCAGCCATGGAAAATTGCAACTGGTTAGAAAAGAAAAAAAAACCCACCTCACATAGAAATGAATAAGAAAGGAAATAATGGCTGAGACAACATTCAATTTGTTGATGCATGTTTCTGCATCCAAATTTTCACTACAAGTAAAGATACAGTGGCTCAGTGGTTTAAAGACATTGGAGATGGTCTCTATTCTGGCAGTTTGAGTCTTAGCATTGCATGGAGAAGTGCGCTCCTGTCATTTGCCTCAGATTCTGTCCACCTAGCAGTTTGAAAGCATGCTACATGCGAGTAGATAAATAGGTATCACTTTAATGGGAAATGTGGTGGTGTTTCATGTGGATGGTTGGACCCCTGCTGGTGGTGGACCTGCATTGGTGGTAAAAGAAGACGTCATTCATCTTTCTGTGGCGCGTCCTAGATAAGCATGTGAGTATGAACTAAACAGAGTAGTGCTCTTTGCCAACCAAATAACTATTATGTATTAACATTGTAATCTCCTAGTTTATTTATTTATTACTACCAACCTGGCTTTCATCGAGGACCTGTATACTGCATGAGTCAAAAAGAGGGCTGGGAAAATATTTAAGGACCAGTCACATCCTGGACATGGATTGTTTCAACTCCTACCCTCAAAACGATGCTATAGGGCTCTGCACACAAGAACAACTAGACACAAGAACAGCTTTTTCCCGAATGCCATCACTCTACTAAACAAATAGTTCCCTCAACACTGTCTAATTATTTATTAAGTCTGCATTATTGTTGTTCTCATCATTCCATCACCCACCCACCCCCTATGACTACAACTTGTTGCTTGTATCCTCACGATTTATATTATATAGAAATTTTGTAATTAAATTAAATTATTGATTATTGTCTCCTAGTATGATTTGACTGCTTATTTGTACCCGGTGACTATCACTAAGTGTTGTATCTTATGATTCCTGACGGATGTACCATTTCCTTTAATGTACACTGAGAGCCTATGCACCGAAGAGAAATTCCTTGCGTGTCCAATCACACTTGGCCAATAAAGAATTCTATTCTATTCCATGATGATGATGATGATGATGATATCCATTCGATCATAGGATGAAATGTTCTGCCAAAAGGTCTCCAGAAGAGGGAGGGGTCGCTGGGAGGGATCTCGCAAAGAAGAATTAGAGAGGAAGGCATCACTGTAGCCGCGTTCACAGAACAGACGTAACCAGGTCGTTTGCAGGCGAAACTTGGCTGGTGGGGATTTTAAGGGGATCGCTGCGTGTTGTGGGCAACGTCGAGATACGACCCGCCTCCGGAACTCCGGAACACCTGCAAATTGCAGCGCTGCCTTCTTTCTCTTTTAGCGGCTTCCCGGAACAGGGTGGAAAAGTTCAGGAAACTCAGAGAGGGCGGGGCGCAGGGCAGAGAGTGAAATGATCGCTGACCAAAGTACGTTGCGAACAGCGTCTTCGAAGGTGCGCATGGCTGGGGGGCGATGCTGCTGCCACGGGCGCCCCTCTTGCTCCCGTGGGTTGCCCTGGTGTCCTTCGTGGCAGGGGGGCGAGGCGGTGAGTTTCTGGTGCGATCTGGTGGGAGGAAACTGAAAGCGAGGGGGACACGCGTGTCCTGCCTAGGTCTCTCCCCCACCTTCACCCTCCGTCTCCCTTTCAGTCTCTCTCTTTCCTTTCCCAGCAGGGAAAAGTCTCTTTTCTCTCTTCCTTCGCTCAGCCCAGTTGAAGAACGTTCTGCATTCAATCCGTGTTCGATTCCCATTTGTATTTTTTGGGCACGGAGTGAAAATAAAAGGGAACGTTCAAAGTCGCCCCAGCGTCGCCCTCTAGTTATATTCGCTTCCTCTACTTTTAAAAAAAAAAAATCTGTTATCAGTTTATTAACCTAGGGACAGATGCACATTACAAGGAGGGTTTTAATAATTAGTGGCTCCTGTGGGACAGTAACATTTGGTGTCTACTTTGTCCTCAATTTCGAGTGACTTTCTGAGCAAGGAGTACATAAGTCAAAAGAGAAAGCTGAACCTGTTCTCGTTTCAACCTTTCCTCTCTTGAGGAAAAAGTGAAAGTCCAAAGGAGAATGTTTAGTTTATTGTTCCCATTCATGATTCATATTGTTCATTCTCCCCATCCCCCAGCCCGGCAAAGGCTGAGCTTCTAATCAGTTGCCAACTAATCATAAAACTCTGGAGAGGACTGTAACCCCGGAGTCTGAAGTCTCCATACTCTCTGCTCAGAAGAATATGGAGCTCCTGTCCTGCTGACCTTCCATGATGTGAAATAGGGTCAGCTCCACAAACAGCTGTGTTCCCCTCACCAGATGTGCCCGGCTGTTTTCCATGATCAGCCAAGAGTTGTTTGAGACTTTCTTTGGCCACCTTCCAGGGTTAATCTCCTGACTGGAATCCTCCAAAGTAAAGCAGACAGTTGGTCTCCATGTTGGAGAGCTGCTTTTAGAATAAAGTGTAGAATAGAATA
>JANHFJ010005803.1:36979-51413 GCA_032468195.1 Cerberus rynchops
TGTGCACCGCCCCGAGTCCTTCGGGAGAGGGGCGGTATAGAAGTTCAATAAATAAATAAATAAATAAATAAATAAAAATAAATAAATAAATAAATAAATATCATCCACTGTGCCAAAATGGCAACCCTTCAGCTTAAATTTAATCTTTGGAAACAAAGAAGTCACGTGGGGCCAAATCTGGTGAATATGGGAGATGAGGAACGATGACCATCTAGTTAGGGGCGCAAAACTGGTGTGTTGCAAGAGCTCTGTGAGACTAATTGTTTCATTCCTGTAAGCTTGCTTCAAGATTCCATGGGTTTTGGTTGGTGATTTCCTGAGTTTCATGCAGAATTTGATACAAGTTATCTATTCCAATTTTTATTCCATCACGATTTCGCAAATGCACAGATGCATGTGCTAACTGAAACATAACACAGGACTCAATGAAGATAGCACTTTGAAACTTTGTGTAGCTTTCCTCAAGGTCATTATACATCACTGCTGCGTGTGCATGGCAATCACGTGATCCATTCCCCCACAGCGAATACAGTCTCAGAATTTACACATATACACATACACACACACCTTTTCTTTTGTGATCAAATCAAGTCATCCCAAAGATGAGAAATGGTGTCTATCAAGCAAGATAAGCTGTGCCGATGACTTCCTCAAACAATTACTTCATCCATTGATTCATACATGGAAAGTCATATGTGCTTCAACAAACAAGTAATTAAGTTCTAATCAAATAAATACATTTGCTACTGATTGGGAACCATGGAGCATGGTTCTCATAAACTTAGACTGGATTGCTTCCAATAGAATTAAATCCTTATAAGTGCAAAAGTGTGCTCAATATAGAAGAAGAGTTAATACTTCAACTTTAAATAATTGGATTGCTGCAGGGAAATAGTTATTGCTCTTATAAACTGCCAATCTGATTACTGAATTGTTGGCACTTTTTCCTTTTGCTTATGTTGTGAGTTTTCAGGCTTGGTGTTTCCAGGAGGTAGAATACATATATGGAAATATATACCTAGAGATTTAAAAATTTTGACTTGCTGTATTTGCTTGCCATGAATTTTCCAGTATTATTCAATTCTGAATATTTAATTTTCAGTTTTCTATTATTATTACATTTTGCTAGCACTTGAGTTCATCAAGTCCTATTTGGATTACCCATAATGTTATGGTGGTCATCAACATATAAGAGAATGGAAACTGTGTTATGGGCTAAGATTGGAGAGTGGAATTCACACTTTGCAACTGCCAGAGTAATGCTGTTGACACAAACATTAGAGAAGCCAGAATGTAGCCCTCTTAACCCCTTGTAGTGAGAATGTCAAGTTGTTATTAACCTTGCATTTCACATGCATGAATAATTCTCACGGAGCATCATTATCAATTGCATAACAATGTTGTGCAAGCTACTAAATTTCCTTCATAACCTAATGGGGAATTGAATCAAAAGATCAAAGAAGGTGGGACAAGATAAGCTTGAAGGGAGCTGGAATGTTTCTCTGCCAAACAGTGCAGAGCAACTGGCCAGATAACAGTTGAGTAACCTTACATAAAATCAACTTATTCTTTCCTTATTCCTTTGTTAACCTTTTCATCAAATTATTCAGACAAAATTTTTTAAGATAAGTATTCAGCATATTTAGGCTGCTGATTGGATGATAGATTATATTGTTCTTTTATCTATATCAACATATCTATAACTAGATATGAATACTGTTATACAACATCTCCATTGTTTAGGGGCCTGTAAAGAGTTATCAGTAGGGATGAATGAGGGTGCCATATGAAGGGCCATTATACTTAATTTTATTTTAGTTGCTTTGAGGGATTAAATCGCCCTCTCCAGTTGCTTTGCTATTCTTCAGTTAGACACTGAATATAAGAAAATTCAAGGATGACGTTACTTGGGGGTCAAATTGATGAGGAGTCAAAGTACTACTGAAAGTAACTCCACTCCTCATGCAGGAGAGCTGGTAATGGTATTTGGCATAGCTCTCCAGAGGTTACCTAGATCAGGATTATCTAGGTAACCAATCCCTGGAATAATCTGTGTCCCTTAGTAGAATGTTTATTGAAGAAGTAGACATTTTAAGGCATATAAATGCTATTAGAAAATTAATGGGTAATATATACTCTGTTGTGAATACAATAAAATATAGTACGAGTATAAGTTGTGGGAATTCAAAACAGCCATCCAAATACAATGTATTATCTAGCCACACATACAATGTGATATGTCATGGGAAGAGACAGAATTTCAGCCTGGAGCCAAAAGGCAATAATTCCAGGTGGCCTACAAGCAGGAAGCCATAACTAATATGGTTCTTTTGCAAAAGGAACAGACTGAAGTGGCCCTTCTGTTTTTATAAAATGATGCACGCTAATCACTCTAAAGTTAATAATACAGCCAACAGCTTTCATATGCATTAGCTCTTGAGCTACTGTGTATGAATTGACAGAAATGTGCATACGTTTTTATGTATAAGTATTGCTCCACCTATTTTTAAAAGTCAGGATCAAAATACAAATTAGGCCATTACATCTCTTAACTTACATCATGCCATAAATTATGTATTGCACATTTTATGGCCTTGAAAATTGATAGCTTATATTTCATATCTTACTTTTTCTGTGTCAGTTAATATTGAATACAGTACACAGTAAATTCACTATTGAACCAAAAGTATATCATAAAATCACTGCAGAACTCTTTGTCTAGTCTTATGAGATTCCTTTTCAAATTTATTCTTATGGACACAACACTGGCTTAGATCTCATTTGTCCCAAATATGATAATGTTTAAGATTAAAAAGAGAAGATCTCAGGTTTTCTCTAATCCCGCCTAGATTTTATGAGAAGTGAATCAGCCATTCTTCTTTCTTTTACTCTGGAGACCTTATTTTTACAAATACTGTCATTGCTGATTTTCAGCAGTACTATACGGTCAATAATTAATTTGCTGGGATTTCACAGTCCTCAGACTATAAGCATAGCAACCATGCTCTCATATTATTCTATGAGCAGAAGGTCAGTAGGGCTATGTACTCCTACTGTTGCTGTCCCTATGCAATGTTTTCCAGATATATAGACAGGACAATGTCCACATTTCCCAGCCTTCATATTGACTTGGGAAGTTTAAGAAACAAACAGTCATGTCATGTGCCACTTTTTTCAGTGCCATTGTAACTTTGATCAATCATTAAATGAACTGTTGTAATTTGAGGACTACCTGTACTTATGTAGATAGGTCATGTATCTATGACATTATGCAATTGACAAATAGGATTTCCTTATAATAACTGAATTAAATATTTCAGTGATCCGGTTCTCATAACATCTTAAATCATGGCTTAGTTTATTGAATAAATGTCATAATTGCACTAAATTATAATTTAACAAAGTACACCATGTGATTTAATGTAATATGTGAACCCAGCCTGTGATTTTCTATTTCAGGATGAGACATATACAAATCTTGATCTATCTAAGAGAAGGCACTGTTCGCATTGGTATCTCTTTGTACCTTATTCCTTGCAAAAGATACAGAAAGTGGGTTCAGCAAATCTTGTTTTATGGACAAATCCAAATTGCTGGTTTCATTTTCCACTTTATTTGAGTTTGACTAATAACCTACCATACTTCTTTTCTAATTTTGAATATGCTTAAATTGTTTTCAATACATTATATAGTTTAATGTTATAGTTTATGTAAACTTATATCCTCATCTGTCAAATTGTGTTTTTTTACATAACAGATTTTAGTCACCATGTTTGCAACAGTTCAAAGCCGTAGTTATGCTTGTGTAAAATGTGAAGACTGTTTTAATTAATGTGATTCAATGGAACTGATACACAATTTAAATCTTTCCCATACTTGTAAATAATATATGTTGCAAATATAAATTGGTAAACATGTCTTGTACCCATATTTTTTCAGTTATTATCTTTTATATTGGGAAATGATGATTTTATCTCACTAAAGTTTGAGATCATATTTTAACGTTTTTTGGAATGTAATTAATATCTGTGCAACCAATATCTCCAAACACTGCTCTTTCAGCCATATTTGTGTTACTTTTGCTGTAGTTCTACTATTATTGGAGGTAGGAATGTTGCATGGCCCATGATGTTAAACACTTACTTTCCAATACTATCTCACTGTACATTCTACAGCTATATACCAGTAGTAATGGGTTGAGAAAATGAATAGCAATAATCCTATACATGTCAACTCAGAAATAATTCCTAGTGATTTTGATGAGGTTTAATCCTGCTTTAGTCTATAGCCCTGGCTGCTTCTGGTGGCCTCCCATCTATTTATTAAACAGATCTGAACTTACTAAGCATTTCAGAAATCAGCTGAGGCAGGAAGGTGCTGCTGCATGTTGTTGGAACCAAAGACAAAAGGCAACCAATTCCAAGGACCAAATAAAATTCAGGATCAGTGCAAAAAGTTATTCATTAGAATAAACAAGGAAAGGTCCATGGGAACTGACTTACAAATATATTTATCTATCAGGTGTAGGCAAACTTTGGGTTTGTGGATACCTCCCTTAGCATTTTCAAGACTTCCTGATTCGCCTAATTAGCTTTTTTACAGTAATTAGAAACTAGTATGTTGCAAAGCAAAGCCTCACCCTCTAAATCATTTTTATTCATGATTTTACCTCCATATATAGGCACCATTCTCAGAAAATAAAAACAGTGAATGGTTGTAGTTCTTTGCTTTGGCAAACTGTATGCCCATTTACCTCATGAAACATCAATGTGATAGGGAGTATTTGGGGGAACCTGAAAAGGAGAAAACATTTTCACCAGTTGGCTGTTTAGTAAAAGGTGTTTTGTGACTGGTGCTCATTACATTGTGAATTGACCATCTACCCTGCACCACCAGTACCACTGCCCAGTTCTGACATGTTCTCCAAATTCTCCCCCCCCCAAAAAAAAGTTTACTTGTCTAGCCCTGACATAAAGACTGAACAGGATTCAAATAAACGATTTCCTGTCTGAAGCAGCTGTTGAACCTAATCATGTTGGACCATAGAATAAGAAAAAAAATGCCAGAAATTATAAATTCAAGTGTTTTTAAATACATTCCCTATATATCATAACTCTTAAAACACAACATATTCTCCAGGTTTTGCATAAATAAATACAGAGTAAAATTAAATACACTGTTAATGTTGTCACAGTATTGATACTTGAAGGTTTGGCAAATACCATCTGCATTCTTTGGTTTTGTTCTTTCATTTTGTTTATAAAATCCTAGCAGTGCTTATGCTTTGCTCTTTAAACAGTATTAAAGAGATTTAATATTTAAAACAGTACTGACAGTTTTTATTTTACTTTTCCTAGACCAAGATTCTGTCCCATGCTTTGTTAATCTTAAGAATCTTTTCAACTTCTGCTGCATTTTGTTCCTTTCTCAAATTTTACTTATGTAATGTTCTTCTACAGCTGTCTTCATGTCTGAAAAGTGAGTTAAGTAACTCAAATTTAATACTTTCTTTCCATATATTTCCATAGTTTATGTTTATCAATAAAAAAGCCTGAGTATGCAGTCAGCTCTATTTGTACATGCACCACTATTACAGTGACTGACACATGATCTAAATTGTAATTCATCCAATATGAAGACTAACAATGAGCTAAATGTTGACATATTAAAATACATTGGTTATAGCCCTTGGTGTTCATCAGCTGGTGAATTAGCATTCAGTGGAAGAATAATCCATCAATTGCTAGAAGTCCAGAGATATAGCAAGGGAGAAGGAGAGATTCCTCTGCATTAAGAGGAATAAAATCATCTGGCTAATGTTGTATATATTTATCAATTTGGAAATAAGGGTCACTTATCTGAATTAGTTTATGTATGGGATTTGTCACTGGATCTTCTTCCAAGTATTTTGAGAAAGTAGTGCCGGGTGGTGAGAAGTAAGTTAAGCCTTTCCTTTTGATAAGGAAAGTCAAGTAAAATTGATGACAGTGTTGTGCAGAATATTTTCCATTTTGTTCCATCAGAGCCATTCGATCTGATGAAAAAGACATTGCTTCTAAAATTTCTTTCAAAAGGGGGACAAAAGGGGGTGTGTGATATCTTCATGGGCATGGTGTTCTGTACTTATTTTTTTAACCAAGTAATTAGGGACTCCCCATATACTTTCGAGTCTTCTCAGGTGTCAATTAAATCTTCAAAGGAGAACATCATGAAGAAATTATTCCAACTGTGTTTTTCAGACTGGACATTTGAGCACTAAGGGCACTTAAAAAGATGCATAATTGAAAGCTACAACACCATTTCTATTGCAAAAGCACTACCAAGAGACATTTGGAAGAAATGTAAAGTACACTAAGAATAATATAAGAAAACAAAGTCTCTTTCATAGGAAAAGAAACACTTTGGGAAATTGTAAAATAGATTTTGGCATAACATTAACTAACATTCAGTTTGTTTATTCACTCTTTAAGGCTTTAAGACTTATATGTTATCTCAATTGGTAACAGTTCAGAATGGCTCATGTTGCAATTTATATGTTTGGAGGTACTCTTATGGAGTATTTAGCATGATAAAAAGAATTGTGGAGTGTTGTCTTGCAGTAATAAATATTGTAAAGAGTTTTAATAATCATAGTCAAAATGTTACTGCATACCACTATATTATACAATCTATAATACTATCAAAAATATTTATTCATAATTGATATAATCAGTGTATTAAGTCACTACTAATTAAGATGCCAATCCATTATGTGAAGAACTAATGTACAAAGACTATTTCAAAATGCAAATGAATAATCTTTCATTGTTGATAATTTAAAAACTATCTGCATGAGTATTGATAATACTTATATTTTTATAAAAATAAAAGGCATTTTAACTTATTTATATTCGTGATGTAACACAATCAGATATATGTCTCTGCTGTAATAGCATATATTTGTGAATTTCTAACACTTTGTTCTATATATGGAGATACAGTTCATTGCCTTTCTTATACATGTACTGTATTTAATAGTTTCTTCTGTGACATTTCAGGTACAGTATCACTGTAATACTATTCTCCAGCCGTATACAATGTACCATGTCAGAGTACCTGTAGTAGGTAGTGTTGTTTGTCAGCTTATCAATTGGATAGTCCCATGTGTTGAGGGATGGCTCTGTTGAACTTCCAACTATCAGGTTAGATCAAGACAGAACTGTGTTTACCTCACCCATAAAAGCTATAATTTCAAGACTTCATCTTTATTATGAGATTTTTAGAAGTGCCCGCAAAACGGATGTCTGGAAAACAGCATCTGGTCTTTTGGAAATTTTATCTAAGTTTACAAAATGTTATTTAACAAAAGCATGTTATATTGCAAACAAAAATTGGTACATTTGCTACATATGTTTCACCAACTCTGTAGGTGAAGAACAGCTGTATTTGTTGTTCTTCCAAGTTTTTTTGAATAATAGCAATATGTTAGATTGCAAATGACTCTATAAAACTTAGCATATTAACTTAATTATTAACATAATTCACTTTAATTTTCAAATTGCTAGAACTTTTATGCCATAGTGATAGATGCATAAAAAAGTAAATAACTAATGGTAAAATAGGACAATTGGCATTTGCCATTTCTCATAATTACATTAATATTTATTAATTTTGATTATTAGAAACATTTGTTTTTGTTAAGGAGCAGCATCACTCCTTCTGTAATAGTTGCTTTGCATTTTACTGTGCAACATTTTAAAAATCTTCATTATATTAATATAAGACTTTGTAGGATGGTGAAATTAATTCTATTGAATTTTAGAATCAGTAATTTTATTTCTTCCAACCAAACATCTATTTGGTGTCCTGAGCCAATCCTTGTTAAGTAGAAACAATCAAATCTTCTTTCTGCCTGAATAGATTTGTTATGGTTTCAAAAACTTCTTCCAAGCAATTTGCTCATGAATATTTTGGAGGGTACAAATCATAAAAACTTTACTTTTTTTCCTTTCAACAATGAACTAAAGCAACTCTAGCTCTGTACTATGCATTTTTACTAGAGTATAATTTCAGTGAATACACTGAGGCTTACTGTCATGAAATTGAGATTGTATTGTATTTATTCTGAAAGTTGCACCTTCTTACATACAGTAAAAGGAAACAAACAAGAAAATCAGCAGTAACTTTCTGCTTCTTTCTTGTGCACCTGTCTTAAAAATCCAGATTAATAATAGTGTTACCATAACTTTACTGCAAAAACATAGATGCTCACTAGTTAATAGCAAAGAACTACGATTTATGTACCTCTAGAATTACAGAAAATAAGTCTTACAGATCAGCTGCGGTAAGTGTAATAATAAACAATATGATTCCATAAAAAATAATTGAGGCTCAAATAAAGTTTTCAGATTGTTAAAACTTTTAAAGAAGAGGTTTTTACTGGCCAGCTCCCAAAATTCCTTATTTTTGGCTGATGGAATGGAAAGAAAAATATTAGGTGGGGACCAAGGTATTGACCCCTCTGGTGTGGCTTCAATGAACTGGAGGATCTTTCTTGGCAGAACATTTCAGAAATTGGATACATCCAAATAGAAGGTTCTAAAAATTCTGACTTCTATCTAGTATCGTAAGACTGATGGATTATAATTGGATCACTAGGGGCTGGGAAGCTATCTAGTACACAAGCCTTTTTTAAAGGTTAACAGACATACTTTGAATGTGGTCCAAAAACAAATTAGAAGCAATACCGTTAAATAGTTCCAATGCTATAGTATCCATTCAATTTTCTAGCAATTGCAATTTCTGTATTTATTTTAAGGACAACCCATTTCTGAGTTTATTATAATCATGCAATCTGCATATATCAAGAACTCAGTTGGTTATGGCAAAATCTGTCTTTGTCAGGAATGATAGCAAGTCACATTGTGGAAAAGCATTCTTTCCCAGTAATATTACTTGCACATCTGGTAAACAGGTCTCAGCAAACGCCTGTTCACACCATGAGTGTGATGTTTTAGAATAGTGCAGTCTCTCCAGGAAGGGTAGCACACTTAAACCTGAGACATTTGTTCTAGCAAACAAACTTTTAATCCTGATATAATAGAGTTATGCTTGAATACATATTTATATAAATAAATATTCAAGAATAATTTTATTATATCAGGATTAAAAGTTTGTCAACCTGTTAAGTCTCTCATAGGTACCAGATAGATAGCAGTGGTACATTTACAATATCCTTAAACTGAGGTGAAAATAAACGATTCAGTGGAGGATTTGTATAGCCAAACCTCCAGTAGCTTGAGGTGGGTGTTGAACAGCATGGATACAATGTGGAATCTCTGGATTCCTCAAAGGCAGCAGTGATTTCATGTCACCACCAATGGTGGAATTCAAATTTTTTTACTACCGGTTCTGTGGGCATGCCTTGGTGGGCGTAGTTGGGGGGGGCTCATGTGACTTGGTGGTCAGTTTCTATAAGCAGGGCAATAAAGATTAGGCTAGAATCAACACCAGAATGGATTTTTTCCTGCCTTCCTTGCAGGATTTACCCTGTAAAGTGGAAAAAAAAAACAAAATCAGATTTCTTCTAACAACCGGTTCTCTGAACTGCTTAGAAAGTTTACTACCAGTTCTAGTGAACCTGCTAGAACTTGCTGGATTTCACCTCTGGTCACCACCTTCTGGGTCCTGTCAGAAATGAGACAAAAGTATTCTGTATAACTATTCCTAACCCTTCAATGTGGCCTACAAAGACTTCTGGATTAGCAGAATCATATAGTGTGGAGAGAATAAGTTTGCCCTTGCCTTATCTCCCAACAAGTTATCATCTGAGCAGAGTTTTCCCATTCTGTAAACTACACAAATCTTATGGAGACTGAGTTTATCAGGCTAAGTACAAGTGCAATGAAATGTATGGCTGCTGTCTGCAGAGGATTCCATGCTTTCTCCCTAACTGTTAGCTTTCTGCATGCCTTGTAAGGTGCAGGAAGAAGAAAAAGGAGAAAGAAAAAAAAATAGTACTTGATTCTCCATCTTTTAAGGCTATATTTTTTACTTATCAAACCTTTGTAAAGGTAAGTTCTCATCATAAAAAGAAACAGAAGTCTGCACAAAGAGCCTGGAAATTTGAAACTTTGGCTCAGTCTCTCCCAAGCTGTCTCCTTAAATGCTGGAAATTGTGCCTGTTGCCGTTCCAAAACATCCTGAAACTGCCAGGTTGGAAAGGCCAACTTTGGGGTTTGGTTGTTTTAGTTTGCTTGTTTTGTTTCCTTTTCTTTACTCAAACAAGGAAGTCCTTCTTCTTGAAAGGCAGTCAAAATCAAGTTGCCACTAACTAAAGGAAAACATAATTCTTAAACTGATTTGTGCTACAGATTGTAATAGGAGACCATAATAGTGCTAAAATAAAAGTCTGGTAAGACCACACAAGAAAAGCTCTGAAATACAATATCCAGAATATTGGAAAATTCCAGATTTGTTTTCTTCTGGGCAGAAAAACAGATTAAAAAGGAAAGAGAATATTGAACAAACAAAACAATTAGAAGGTCCGGCTGGTTTTAAACTAAGCAAATGGTGGGCATTAACATAAATTGTGATGATAAAGCCTGTTCGTTCTTTTTTTGAACTGCTTATTAATGTACAAATAGCAAACTCGTTACTCAAAATTTACTATCTAAGCACAAGATTTGAGGAAGTTTGGAGAATTGCAGAAGTATCCCACTACTTCACTGACCACCAACACCCCTCAAAAAAGTAGACACTATCATAATCAGAACTGAACAAAAATGGGTCTAGAATGGTTGGTGAGGTTTTGGTTTGATTTGTTTTACAAAACAAAATATAACAAACAAGATTAATAAGAGATTGCTTATCCCATAAGATTTATCCCATATGGCTGGCTGAAACTTCATAGTGGAAGTCCCATTTGTACAGTTTAATTATTTTTAAAGCAAATATACATAAATCTGCACTTCTAATGCACAATTTAAGATGGTATACTTGAACAGGGAAGCAATAGATAAATTGGTCCTATTGAGATTTCCATAGTTATATCCTATCAGAGAAAGTGAAGCCAGATTATAGAAAATTCAGTACTTATTAACTTATCTGTATTTTTATTCCACATTTATTAATTTTATAAATAATTCAAATATACCTAATATGATATCCTTCCTCCTCCTATTTTCCACACAACAAGTACCCGGTGTGATGGGTTCAGCTGAGAATGACTGGCCTAAAGTTACCAGCCAGCTTCCTTTATGCACCCAGGAAAATAGAAAAGATGTATTAGTGATGACTGGTAAAACTGTATACTAAAACAGTACACTGTTTTAATTTTACTACAGTTTTACATCATATAGCACTGATATAAAAATATGATGTACAAATCTGGAGTTGTTTACTGAACACCAATAAAGCAAAGACGCAATTAATGTATGAGTCAATATGGAATGTTCACCTTGTGAGTGTTCTGGTCAAATCCCACATCCCACTGATATTATTCCAAGGACATGAGCTCTCTGCAGGCAGCCCTGCATTCATCAGAATTGGCAGGGGGCAGCTGATGTTGACACAGCTGTACCCATGTCTGCAGATGTCCACATGAAAGTGATGTTGGCAAAGGATCGGAGGATTATTGCAAACATTATATATAGAGCAGGGGTGTCAAACTTGATTTAATTGACGGCTGCATCAGGGTTGTATTTGACCTTGGGGGGCGCGTGGCCAGGGGGCATGGCCAGCTCAACACCACTCATGTCAGGGGTGGTTTGGTGGGCCGAGCACTCTGCTAGCAAAAATGGGCTCCCGAGTTCCATTTCTGACTGCAATGGTCTCCTGCAACCCTCTGCCAGGGGAAACGAAACCTGGGAGGAACACATGTTCTGCTGTTTCCAGGCTGGCCCTCTGGGCCAGATCTAAGCACCCTGTGGGCTGGATCCAGCCCTGGGCCTTGAGTTTGACACCCCTAATGTAGAGCATTCTCAATGAAATAATCTTGAATAGGACGTTCCAAGAAATATGTTTAAATCCCACCCAGGATGCCTCTTTGAGTAAACAATGCTCACTCTGGATTATCCCTACACTAAATGCATTTTTGGAGGAAGCGCTTTGGATGTCCTCCACCTCAGCATCAGTGAGGTGTGAAAAGTGGTTACTCAGGAACAGCCTCACTGACTTTGGAAGGCTGTTCCCAGTGAGCAACACCTGATGCCATCCTTAACTGTTGTTTTGGAACCAAGCAATGACATTCTCACAATCTTTTAATAATCTGTCAAATCAGGTATGAGAGAGATCTTATTATTCATTGTTCTATTATTCATTGTTATTTAGCAACACAACCCATAGGCTAGAGACTAAGCCAGTTTGGCTACTGTAATTTATTTGGGTGAGGAAATAATCAGGAAGGGAGATGGGCCCCAAGTATCCTGCCACTCTTCTTCCTACCAGACAGGTTACTCCCCCAATATTACACTTTACCTATAATTTTAATTTAACCCACTTTTGTGTTTTCCTCTTCAGTTCTGATAAATGTTCGAGGTCTTGGCTAAATATTTCATATAATCTGTTAAATATTGAAGCCTAGGGACGCATAGAAAATATGTCCAAGGCTTTTATTAACCAGCCCTAAGAAGTAATGCAGGCCGTCAATGATGTCGGAGGTGGAACAAGAGCAACCACCATCATTGACAGCTTTCATTACTTCTAGGTAAAGCAGTAAGCACTGGTGTTGTTGTTGCTGCTGCTGGTGGTGAAGTTGTTATGCAAGAGAATTCTATAGCATTCCTTGGTGCGGTTCCTGTTCTTGCTGTAGAGAACAATGGGAAATTTAAACAAGCCCATATTCCCTTACTTTTTTTTTATCATACAGCCACAAAAATAAGTAAAGTGGTAGTCCATGTCAACCCTTAGCTGCCATCCAAACTTCAGAAAAGGGTTCAAATACAAGTACAAATAAACCAACTGTGCATTACAGAGATTAAAAAACCCTTTTTATTTCTAAAAAAACCCCCATTTTTTTTGTTTCACAGGTAGTACTGCTATGAACTATCAACCCACATACTAAGAAAGTTCAACAGGGTTTAATTTTGGGGGAGACACAAGCCTACTAAAAGAAAGTTTCTGGGTAATATTTGTCCTTGTATGCCTGCTTGTGTTTTGTAGTTACAAAAACTTGTTACAATACTGCTATTAATTCTTGCATGAGTAACATTACAACATGACAACATAAAACTACATTGCCTCACATGCAATAAATTAACAAAATCTGCATTCAAATGCATCCTGAGCTTAATATCAACGTGCAAATGAACATTGAATGAATAAATCAAGTAAGAATTTGTTTTAAATAATAAACTTTAAATATAATATTTGAAGAGAAAAGGAATCTTTGAGTGGTTTGACTATTCTTCCTTCTTTAAATATTTGTTATTACACACTTCAGTTTTAGTCCTGTCTTAAACATTGGGATGAACAGCAACAAACCAAAATATGCATATTAAAATCTAACTATTTTGTTCTGTATAATTCTTTGGTGTGATTTGAACCTACACTTGAATGCAAACACAAAGAAAAAAAGTATTAAAGCTCTATGCATTCTTAAGAGCCAAAGGAATCCCACTTTTCTGAGATGTTAGTTGAGATTACCTTAATGTATCTTACTGGGAGCTAAAATTGGAATGGATTTGTATTGCTGTTGCTAGCTTTGGTAGCTTCAGAATTGCTTGAAAATCAGTTGCTGCTACAACTACACAAAGCAATGGCCAATGCTCTGTGTAGGGATATACAGCAGGGGTGTCAAACTCTAGTTCATTGAGGGCCAGATCAGCATTGTGGTTGTCCTCCAGGGGTTGGGAGAGGAGGGCTGTGCCCCGGGTAGTGATGTCCAACTGGGGGGGAGGCATGTGATCCCAGCTGGGCTTGTGCGGCTATGGTGCTGATGGAGATCCAACTACCTCTGCTTGCTGTAGTTGCCTTTTGCCTGCTGGGTCTGGGAATGCTCTACCACCTCTACTTGGCTTTTCTAGATGACCGCTTCACCTCCTTCATGCTGGATGGGCCTGGTGCTCCAGGCAGCAATGGCAGCAGCCTAATGGACCAGCGCAAGCCACTGATTGCAGCAATCCACAGCAGTGCCAAGGTACATCAGGTGACTGAGAGGAACAGCTCCATCCATGTGCTAAGGGCAAGACATGTGATGGGGCTGATGAGGTGGCCAAGGAGATGACCAGTGGTGACTTGATCTCCAACCACAAGCAAAAACAGATGGGATGGAGTAGGCAGGCCGATGGTGTCTGGCAGCAGCTGCCCCACCGCACTTTACCTTGTTTCAGCCCATGGTGGCAGCAGTAGTTGGAGGCAGAGGCACAGGAGAGAAACACATGGTCTGGCCAGTGCAGAATAGAGAGTAACAATGACATATTTGACCTTGATTCTGTCCTTGGTTGATGCAGTATGG
>JANHFJ010005803.1:51513-66271 GCA_032468195.1 Cerberus rynchops
AACTGGTAAAGATTTGAGAAGAATTAAATATGAAGCTACCAGCAATCCATTAACCTCCAGTGCTGTCATATTCCAGAACTGCCTACCTGGAGTGCCCAGAAGCACAAAGTGTTCAATGCTCAGAGACATGGCCAAGGTAAGGAAGGCTGAAACCCGACTACCACTGAATAAGACACATAAGCTGTAACAGCAAGACTGGGCCAAGAAATATCGGAAGACAGGTTTTTCAAAGGTTTTATGGACTGATGAGAGTGACTCGACAGTCCAGATGGATTGGCCTGTGGCTGGATCAGTAACAGGTACAGAGCTCCACTTTGATTCAGACACCAGCAAGGTGGAGGTGGGGTATTGGTATGGGTGGTATTATTGAAGATGAACTAGTTGGATCTTTTCGAGTTGAAGATGGACTCAAAATCAATCCCAAACCTACTGCCAGTTTTTAGAAGACACTTTCTTCAAGCAGTGGTACAGGAAAAAGTCTGCGTCTTTCAAGAACACCATGATTTTTACGCAAGCCAATGCTCCATTGCATGCATCCAAGTATTCCACTGTGTGGCTAGCCAGCAAAGGCCTTAAAGATGAAAGAATAATGACATGGCCCCCTTTCTTACCTGACCTAAGCCCTATTGAGAACTTGTGGCCCCTTCTTAAATGGAAGATTTAAGATGAAGGAAAACTGTACACCTCTGTGAACAATGTCTGGGAGACTCTGGTTGCTGATGCACAAAAAGTTGATCATTAACAGATCAAGAAACTGACAGACTCCATGAATGGAAGGCTTATGACTGTTACTGAAAAGAAGGGTGGCTATATTGGTCACTGGTTTTGTGTGTGTGTGTGTGTGTGTGTGTGTGTGTGTGTGTGTGTGTGCGAGTGAGTGAGTGAGTGAAATGTCAGAAATGTTTATTTGTATTTTTGTTTATTATTCTCTAACAGATGAGTTGTCTAAGTTGTTTGTTTATTATTCTCTAACAGATGCAAATAGGTGACATGGGCAAATTTTCATTTTTCATTTAATTGCATAATAATTCTGCACACTAATAGTTGCTCCAATAATTGTGCACACATAGGTATTCTCCTAAGAAAGCCAAGACCTCAATTTTATTTTCTTAAACATTCAATTTTGAGGTTTATTAACATTTTGGATTGACCTGGAACACTGTAGTTGTTCAATAATGAAATTAATTCTCCAAAATACAACTTGCCTAATAATTGTGCACAGAATGTAGTAAAGTTTGCACAATCAGAAGGCAACAATTTAAAAATAACACAACAATAAAGTCATGGTTTAACTTTGTAACTAATTTTCTCTGCATCCAGATGAGAAACTATATGCTTTTACTGTACTGTCTTTAGCAGAGTGTAATATGAACCTAAAAGCAAAGAAAGAAATGGAAAATATAAATAAATAATGATGTTTAGAAAAGCAACTTGCTGAACAGCTACTGTATCCTTTGCATAGAAAGGAGGGATGTCTGTATATGGAAGACAAAAACAATACGGCTAAAGATATATATGTAATACAAGAAGAATCTTATGTCTCTGCTATCCCAATCCAAAGACTCTGAATATATTTTTTTCTGTTTTGGTGATTTAAGATTGCTGCCTAAAACATGTCCTACTTGCCTTTTTGCAGGAATATATTGAAGAACAAAGTTTTGTTCCTAATAATTTCTTGATTATTTTTGAAAGTAATACCATCCCACTTGCTGTTTTAATAATACCAGACAGATATCACACCTTTCTAGTGTTGGACACCACACTTTTTAATGTAGACCTTTTGTTTATTCAGTGCTGATGCAGAGTTGCTTAGACAGGAATACTAGACTTGAAATAATACTTAAAATATTCAAACAGAGGGAATCCTAATGAGCTCAGACTAAGCAGCCTCACTGGTTCCAAAGTGCAGCTGACAATTGGAACAGAAAAAAAAAAGAAAATTAGAGGAATTGATAGAACCCTGAGTTTTAGAAGGCAGCATGGCTGGCTGGCACTTAAAGAGGACCAGTTTTGTTATAGATCTCCTCCCTCTCTCATTTAGGAAAGAAAGCTAGAAATCAACTTTCTTTTTACTTATTTCTTCAAGACCTAAGAAAGATTAGTTAACATTGACAATAAAGTGATTTGTGGATGGATGATGGATGTTGTATGTAGACGCATACCGCCAATCACAGAGGTCCTCAATTAAAGTTAAATACTTTATGTATTCTTTTTAAAATATCCCCATAACCCAAGGATGCGATTTCCTACTCCAGTTTGCTAAGCTGCTGCTGTAACTTGGATGTTTTGTAACTTAAGTTAGAGTCCTTTTTAAATAACCCCAATCTTACACCTCAACCTCAGATTTCTAAACATCTGTACAAGCAATTAGTATATGTGTAGGGATGATCCTCTAACGGGATCTAAACTATGGCCACGTCGATCAGCGTTGAAACCTAAGTTTTCTGAGTTCGAGGACAAGTAAGTCTTCCTTTGAACGATCGACCAGCCGCAGACACTTACTTCCCCGATCCGAAAGCTTGCAACTTTCTTCAAACGGATGCCCTTTTTGCCCAATTATGACTCGATTCGGTATAAACAACCCGCCTCTTTAGAATTCTGAAAGCCAATAGCAAAACAGCTCTGAGGCAAGACGAACGAACCCATCGTTTATTTTCCTCGTTTTTTCATCCCACCCCTGCTGCAAGGAGGGCTTGGGTTCCCCCGCCCGCTCAGACCCTGCCTTGGTGTATGATTGACATAACCCCGCGGCCAATGGGCGCACTTGCTTGGGTTGGACTCCGACCCCTTGCCAATGGCGTGCTCTGAGCCGTGGGTTTGGTTGCGCCGCTGGGCGAAGTTGCTGTGAGGCGCGCACCTCTGGCTGCAGGAAGGTAGTGACTGTGGAATGCGAACTGGTGCTGGGACCTTCGGACGATCAGTGGCGCTGCCGCCGCCTTCTAGCTGGAGGCTCTGAGAAGGAAGCCTTGGGCTCGGGTTGAGGCTCCCGGATCTGCAGCTTTGATCCCCGGGCAACTGGAATGGATCTGCGGCTGCTGCAGCTGTAATAGGCAGAGCTCTAGTATTGGATGGCGTGTGTGACAGCGGCAGATCCAGCCTTACTAGGATTAAATGTGCGTGGAGCTGGAGGAAGGTAAGAACGAGAAAAGGCGGCGGCGGCGGCAGCAGCGAGACGTCTGAATGGCTGCTTGGTGATTTCACCTTGTTTTCTCTGCCCTGATGATTCCCAGATTTGGGGGGTATGTCTTGTGCAGCTCTCAGCACTCCTCTCCCCTCCTTCTCTGTCCCCAGATCAAAAGGCTTTGGTGCTGAGCGTGAGGGGCAGAGAATGAGTAACAGACCATTGGAAGCAAAAGGGAAAATGTGTCTGTGTTGGTGAACAAGCCAGACAGGCGGAAACAATGAAGGCGAAGTCTCTTACAACAGCAAGGGAATTCTCTGGCAACCAGGATAAATTTTTGGAGAAAGAACTCTGCCCACTCCCAGTGCATCTCTTTTCCACTTTTACTGGTGCCATCATTACCCCCTTCTCTCCACCCATTGCCCACTATTTCTTCAGCCAGAAAATGAAAAAAAATAATAAAATGTTCTTCTCTCCCCCTCCCAACTCTCACGGTTCTTGGCTGGAAAGAAATAAATGTGGAATAAGAATTGTACCCTACAAAACGAAAAGGGTGATTACTCTCCTAAGCAGCTGAAACTCAGCAAGCACCCTTACATCTACCCTCTTGTACACATGCCCAATATAAACACTGCAAGAGCATCCTTGCCCTCTTATTTC
Source organism: Cerberus rynchops (assembly GCA_032468195.1). NCBI lineage: Eukaryota > Metazoa > Chordata > Lepidosauria > Squamata > Homalopsidae > Cerberus > Cerberus rynchops. Next base: position 55,295 of record JANHFJ010005803.1, read on the forward strand.
TCCATTATTTACAAATTCCCCTAGGAAGAAGGGCTGGGGAGGAGACAACTGTTACACCTTTTTGTCATCAGCATGGAGACAAAGAACTTCTCACATCTCCCTTTGGGTGTTCTGCTGGCAGTGCCTTAACCCAGCACTGCTTACCAAAGATGATGGAGTGTGGTCCTGACCTGTTCCTTTAAATATCTGTTCATTTGTGTCTGTGTGCGTGTATGAGAGGGGTGGGGGAGAGAAAGAGAGAGGGAATATAATGCTGTTTTGGAAGATGAGAATGCTGATTAAAAAAACTGATTGGTTTATTTCCAGACTGACTCGTGGCTAACATTCTTGAAATTGCTTCTGCATTTTTTCTCCTTCTTTCAGGGTTTCAAAAGGGAAGGGGGTGTGATTGCAATGTGAAGGGCATAAAACATTGCTTATAGAACTTCAATTCTGTTTTCTTTTCTAGCTTCATGATCTGAAACTCATTGGAACCTATTGAAGAGACATGACTTCATAAGGGACTTTTCTACAGTTTCTTTCTTTCTTGTTCCAAATCATGATGCCCCCAGCCAATAATGTGCCATTCACTTAAGACAGGATTTATCCTGGGAAAGAGAGATCCAAACCATGAACCCTGAGCATCCTTTCAGCCTCTTACTTGTCCGTTATTTTTGTTAAGACTTCTGGGAACATCATTCAGCATAAACAATTATACTGCCTTGCTCAGCTTGAGCCTTCCTATTCCTGTTGACCCTTCAAGTGTGCTGATTCTTCTGCAGCATGGCTTCAGTATGGAAAAGATTGCAGCGTGTTGGGAAACATGCATCCAAGTTCCAGTTTGTGGCCTCTTATCAGGAACTGATGGTTGAGTGCACCAAGAAATGGTAAGGAGTGTCTTCAGTTGAAATGAGCTAGCTGATGCCTTAGCATCACTGTTGCCTCCTCTGCTGATGATTGTATCATTTTCTCTCCAGTGGGACAATAGGCAATTGGAGAATAATTACTCCTCTTTTGTTAGGTTTGCTGATAGAGAATCATCTTATCAAATACCCATTAGCTTTGTGCGTTTTTTCTCAAAATGCTATAGGTTTTCTTTGTTTTAATATGTTATCACAACAGGCTCTTGGCAGCCTCACAAACTAGATAGCTGGTATCTGCCAGAGGCTAAGAATGCAATTTATCACACTGTGTATTTCTGACTTTGGCCAAACATATTTATTTTATCATTCCAGTGGGGAAGAGAAAAAGTCAAGACCTGGCCTTGACAATTCTCATAAGTTATTTCCTTAGTCAAGTAAGGATTCCAGCAATCATCGCCTAATGAAATACAGTTTAAGTTGGCTGGCTTATCCTGAGTAATCAGCTGCATGAGCCTAGTCTCAGATTCCTGGTTTCATTCTTTCCAAGTGGGCTTTCAAAATGTATCTTCTGCTTTTTTTCACAGGGAAAAAAAGGCAGAAACTTATCTTGTAACTGAATCAGGTTTTTTTTTTTTTTAATCAGTCTATTGGACAAACTTTATATCTGTGTGCTCTACTCTCTTTTTCTTTAGTGAGCAGATTTTTCTTCTTCAGAATAGATCCTATGTGTAATGGACTGGATTGATTTGTTTTTAGTATCTGGGTCTACAGTTTCCCACATGGGCAGGATACTTAATTATTGTATTTCTTGGTATTTTAAATTGTTCATATAACTTCTGCATGAATTGTGTTATGTTTATACCAACCTGATAGTATTATTATTCCAGTGTTACAGATTATTATTAGATTTTATCTGGCTTTTTTATGGGGTGGATTTGAATCTAAAAACTAAGGCATTCCCCCAATACAATCTAAGATCTTCCCCCAATACAATTTTGAAGGGTCCTAAGTTTGAATTATTTGTGTTATTTGTAGATTTGGGGAAAAGCTGGCTAACTATATAATATAATCATGGAAAAATGTATTTTCTCAGACTCAGATGTGAGTACAGAGCATCTTATTGTATATACTTAAGGAATGAGGGGTAGACCATGAATTTCCTAAATAATGCAGTTCAGAAAAACTTCATTGAATACCTCCATCTGACACTGATTCTTCAGTAAGCTTTTACACTTTAACAAGTTCCCAATAATTCCATGGGTGAAGTTTTAGTTATTTTGTAGGTATTAAGCCACGGAGGAAATGTCATGCTAACTAAAAGAATGTCAGATAACTTGCTTTTTACTATATTCTGTGTATATGTGTTCTTTTCCACAAAATTCCTCCCTTTTTTCCACTTGAATAAGTTACCATAGTATGAATTCGCAGAACTGTTCTCAAACATCCTGTTTGTTCCACTTTGTGAGAAAGGAAGTTTCTTCCACTGTACAAAGGAAGGTGCTGACCAGTTCTGTACAGAAAATAGTTCTCTTATTAATTAAAATATTTGGGCTGGGAGTAAAGATGCAGCTTTCTTTTTTTTAGAGTTTAATACCAATCATTATCTCAAATGTTTTTCCAAACAGACTTAGAACTAAGATCCAATTAAAGAGTTTGGGACCTGAATTTTGCATTGTATTTTTGGTACAGTAGTTTAAAATCCTTAACTGTTTCATAACATTTCTCTGATAAACTCATGTGGATATTATACAATTTTTTTCTTAGAAATGCGGCCCACTGATTTGGTCAACATGATTAAGCCTGTGGTACTATGGCTGCAGCAAATATTGTGTCTCAAGTTTATTATGAGGCTGATAGGCCACAATGAAATCAATTTTTAGTATACATATACATTTCCTACAATGATAAATTCTTGTTGTGCCTGGTAAAACAATACAGATGATATCTTGTTTTTCTGTGACAAACCTCATCCAAGAGCAGTTCAGCCATTTTCAACAAATGCATTAAATATAAGATTTTTCTGCAGCATTAGTGGCTTTATAGAAACCCCTGTAGAAAATGTTCAGTCTGGTCCTACCTGGATATCTAAGTCGATTGATATAAATGGTTTTAAGGTATGCTTAGCTCTTTGTAGAATTAGGTTGCTAACATAAACACTATCTTGAATTTCCTCAGCTCTGTAGGAATTGGAAGTAGTATAATTAAAAAGTTTCATATACATTAAAGTCAAAATGGTAATCAATTGCTTTCCACAAAGGATAGTTCTCTGCTAAACTGGATGATCATATTTTGGTTACAAATAACTACTTCCCTTGTGTTTTGGTGTTTATTTTGATTTATGCTGCAGAGCTTAGACTTAGTAACTTAACCAATGCCCTAATTGGCCTTATAAAGGAAACAAACCTGGTTTACCTTGCAAAAAATGTGAGAAATACTTTTAAGTGTCAAATAGCATAACAATTAGGAAGTATGCTCTTGGGCAATATTGTAAGCATACTTTTGATTACAAAAAAAATCTGGCTAACATGTTCTTACTTTAGTGTACTAGTGTTCTAACATTTATTCCAACAATACAGTGTCTTTTTGGAGGAATAATAGGCCTTTTATAAGTCAACATTGCCAACAATAGTCTTAAAGTACTCTTGTGGGAGGGAATGGATTCTGAGAAAAGCTTATTCAGAAGAGCTGATGCACATGGAGCATCACTATCAGAAATGAAACTTGATATTAAATGTCCTGAAATTTGACATGTCTGTTTGAAAAAGGCAATTTTATTTGTGAGAGTGATGGTCCATTTTTTTGAATTGCCCTTTTGAATATTGTTACAAAAATGAAAGAATTATAGCACTGATTGCAGCCTATATCATGGGTGTCAGACTTGATCGTGTTACGTGATATATAGTGATGTATCATGATGTTTTTTGCCTTTGTGGAGCTGGGGTGGGCATGGCCTGCTTGTGATGCATCCAGCCCAAGGGCTGCCAGTTTGACAGGCCTGGCCTATGTGGTGTTAATAGGAAGCTGCTGTTGCTCTGTATTACTTCTTTACTATTTTTCCTCTCCAAACAGATAAACTCTTGGCAGAGCTTCACCTGTCTATCATAAAGGAGGAATTTCTCTCCTCCTTTTCCACTTCTATTTTAGAGTTTTCTATTAAAAACAGCTGAAATAGTTAATCCTAGGGTGAAGTTTGGCCTTTATTTGCTTTTTTAACGGATATTTTATCAGCTGCAGGTTATTATAGCACTGTTTTATAACTCTGAAAAACAGTAGCTTTCCTTTGCCAAGCCACGATTGAGGCTTAACCTATAGGAGTTAGTAAAGCTTATGAATAGAGTTTACTCAAAGTTCTTGAGAGTCACTTTTTGGTTAGAAGTGGGTTATTTCCAACCTTCATGGGCCACATGAAGTAGTTGTCCTTCCCCTGCTAACAGGCATACCATCCCAGCAAAAGTGCTGGTGGAATGTTTCAGGGGGATTTCTGAATCCTAACCTCCTCTAAAGGAGAAACCTGAGAGGTAGATGAGATGACCTTTCCAATCTTTTCCAGAAACTGAACCCCACATTCAGCAACTTTGCTGCAGCAGCTTCACAGATTCAACTAAGTTGCTTTGTTGCCGGAAACCAAAATGTAAGATTATCGCTCAGTACATATGTCAACCCCAGGGACTGAATCCTAACTAAGCATTTTCATCATATCTTTTCAAGTTAACTGACTCTGTTGGCCATGCTTTTCCTGGCCTTGAAAATAGGAGAATTCCATTCATTTTTAAATTAACAATTCTTCTGGGACGTACAAACCCTTAGTTCTTGCCTTCCCTTCCTGATTCTCACTTTTCCTAGTGTGCAGGGGAACAAAAATAGCAACTACTCCCAAGGAACTATGGATAGGAAAAAAAAAGATTCATTTAAGTAGCATCTTGTACAATGTGAATGTACATTAAACTATATCCATTGCCTCTCAGTTACACCATCTATAATTGTAGCCTTACCATTTTTTTAGTATTATTAGATTTGTGACTTCTTTTTCATCATTGTTCTTTGTCACTAGCATTTGTAGCATTAATATTGATTCCACTCTTTGATTAATTGCTATGATGCCCTTACAAATCTCTCAATTACTTTTTCCAGCATTTTGTCCTTTTCATCAAGCCTTCATATTTAGCCCTCTTCACTCATTTCCAAATTGTTTTATTTCTACCAAAATCCCTAATTTGAGCTTAAATGTTTTTATCCTTTTTTGTTACCTCTTTTGCAGCTGTATTTTCTCTCCATTCACATTGTACAAGATGCTACTTAGATGAATCTTTTTTTTTCCTATCCATAGTTCTTTGATTTCATCATTCTACCAAGAATTACCAAGCGTAACTCCACATGCTTCTTTGGCATTTTGAAACCTTATGTTTTTCAATGTTCCAACTAGCTCCTACATCCTTATCTCCTTTTTTTATTTTTTTAGTGGGAATATTAATCTTGCTTCATTATCTTTGTGCTATTTTTGCTACAGTTTCTTTCACTTCTTTCTTTTTTTCTATATCCATTTTTTTTCTGAGGTTGCAGCTTATTTTCTAGCAGAAGAGGACAACTGCCGACCCCCACTATTTACGATGGCTTCTCTCCTGAAATTTCAGTCCAGCTTCAAATGATATACATACATTGAAATGAACTCCTGATTTTTACATTTTTGTGAGATCTGCAAACAGATGCTTTTGCATATTTGTTTGCATGATTGGTCCTCTCATTAGGCAAAGTAAAAAACCTCAAGTTATAGATGCCTGGGAGCAAGTGGGGATAAATGAGTTGTTAAAAAAAACATCTACCAGTATGTATACAAGTGTGTATATATCCTTGGGTATACCACTGAGTTATCCTGCATCCCTTAAGATAGTTTGTTGCCTTTTGTTCATGTTGAGGGTGCTCCATTATGGGCGTTGGAATCCACCATATTGGCATATGACGTAATGAGAAGCAGCCACTTGCCTCAAACTGTAGAATATCAAAGGCTGGTCAAAAACCTGTGCTACAATTTGTATGTTCATTTGATCTAAACTTTTTGCATAAAACATTTAGATTACTCAATAAACTGCATTTTACTGATGATGAGTCATTTTTTTTTAGTTCACTATTGTTTCAGAAATATTTGTGGGCAGAATACCAAACCCATGTCCTCTTTTGTTTTCTCCTTTCCCCCAAACCTTCCCTTCTATTTCTTTGCCAGTTCCGATGATTCAGTAGTAAAAAAATGTATGGTTTTTTTTTTGCTATGGTGGTTAAGCAATTCACTGCAGTTATTAAGTGAACCATGTGGTTAAGTGAATCATGGAATTATTAAGCGAATCATAGTAATGATAAAATTACCAAAAATAAAATAAAATTTAAAAAAATCATTTGGGGAGGAATGTTAAGGGATTAACCTGCCAGTAAATGAATTAGACTTATGCATACCTATGAATATGAAAATAAAAAAATCAAAAGGAGGTGATACTTTTAGATCAAAAGAAATGGAAGTGGCTCCATTATGCACCCCAAATTGGCAGATCTGGCCACTGAAGTTGAGCAGTGCCATTTAGAAATTTCCTGGGGACAAAAATATTGGCTTAGGAGTTACATACAGCTTGTTATATGTATCCAGAGTGTGTGTTAATACATAGGATCAGTAAACAGTGAGAATGAAGAAAGTAGGTGACTGGGGAGTTGTGCTGTGTAATTCTTATTTGTACAAGATGATTTAATGATAAATTATTGCTCGTCTTTTGATACTTGTGGGCTATGATTAGGGATTAATCAGTTTACAGGTCTGTATTTTACCTATCTGTATGGAGACTGGATGAGAAATGGACTTCCAATATCTGTCTGAAGTTGACAGGAAAATGAGGCTCTGACATCTGCTAGAAATTGATTATACAAACTGTAGAATTCTTTAAAGACATAAACTGGGCAAGTGCTAGAGAAAGAAGATTTGCATGTAGATTATTGGTTTACATTTAGTTTTTCACAGATTGATACACTTCATGTATTAATTTCAGTTACAGGATCTGGTATCTTTCTTGTTTGTTGCAGATGTTCTGAATTTTTTGCATCAGGGATTTCTTGGCTCTTAGATTTTAAGAACATAAAATTCAAGCTTTCAGAGACATTGGTTTTTATTTTCAGTAAACCTCTTCAGATTGTATGGTTGAGCATTTAATACATTCAGGCTTATCAGATGGTTCTGCCATATTTCACCCACTTAGAAGAAGACAATGCATCTACTAAGGCACTCCTAGAGACAAAGAAATTCCTTGCTAAGTGGGTGTCATTTTCCTAATTCCCCCATTTTTCAGATACATTGGAAAATACATATCTGCCTCCATTGGAATGTTTTTTCTGCTTTAACTTGGCATAAATTGTAACATTTCTCCTGTATAGTGAAAACTATAGATGTTTCTTTCAGAATGTCATATTTCTATATAATTTGTACTTGATTGAAGATGCTATTACCATCTGAAAGCTTTTGGCTTTATTTTCTTTCTTCTAATAAGTGATGTGATTAATAAAGAGTTCTAGTAGGCTCCATTAAAATAGTAAATGATATACTTTATTATGTACCTAAATGCTATGTGTAGTTAAGTTAAGCTTGTTTCTTGATAGAATAGAAATACCAGTGAACTTCCTTTTTGCCAAACCACAGGTTCTAAAGGCTAACTGGGGTAATAGTAATCTCTTAAGGGTAACATAAAGACTAAAATAAGCCAAATTTAAATAATCATCTGCATTGTCACAGTATCTCACATCTTGCAATTCTAAACTTTAAATTGTGAAGTTATAGTCCTAAGGATGGTTGTTAATAATCCAGTCAAAATATTTTGTAGTCTGTTCGCTATCTTATCCAATCATATGCTGCCTCAAAATTAATTTCTAACACCACCAGAGACTTTGCTCCAATCTTCTTTCTAACACAGTGTCAAAATCATTTATGCTTGACTGCTGTCATAGATATCCTGTTCTCTCCATCAAACCCCTCATTTACAAGCTATTTTCCTCTTTGACACACTAATTCCTTCGATTTGATCTCATATTGAATTTCTTAAGTTATCTTGTTTGGTTAAAGATTGCAGGCCTTATATATGTATTGAGTTAAGTGAATTGACTTCACAGGCATTTTACAACCCAGAGGTCCACTCCTTAATTTGGCTTACTGGGAAGACCCATCTCATTACAGGAATGGTATCATCTACATGAATTGAGATTGAGAAATCTTGTAATTGGAATCTTTGTGGAGGTTGCAGAAGAGAATTAATCTAAAATGAAATAGATTGGCTTGAGACTCAGGATCAAGGAATGTAAGGATATTCACAGAAAAATGTTTCTTTGTTATACCATTTCGCTGAAGCTTTCTGTGCTCCAGTGTTGTTGCTCCATCCCCCAAACAATATAAGATGGAATGCAACAGACTTTCCCATGAGGAGGGAAGAAAGAAATGACTTAGAATCAACTGCAATTTTCACAGTTTGAGTAGTGGAGGCCTTCAGATCCTCAAGAGGGTTTTATGAAGGAAAGGTGTCTGCAGAGAAAAGGAAGAACTGAAAAGCCTACCAGAACCTGATTTTAAGATGTAAGCCTTTGTGGTATGCAGTAGATAACTGTTTCCAGAAGATCAGTCTCTGCCCACCCACTGCCCAACTAGTGAAAATTATATATCTTCAGCTTTAGAAAAGTGAAAAGCTGTGACAAATAAAGGAGAAACATTGGAGGAAGTGTTTTTGCTTGTGATTCTTTAGATAATTTGTCTGAAAACTCATTAATATGTAACTTGCTACATCTTGGGTGCAATATAGGATTCTTACATTTTTTTTATTTGCATCTGCCATTGGTGAATTGTATCACTTTTTTATTATTTCTTGCTTTTAATCTTTATTTTTTCACATTTGAAAATCTGCAGTTGGGCTTAGGCTTTTGCACAATTGGAAAATAACTTGATAATGCACCTTGTAGTTGGTTTCCATATTTGGTTTGCAGAGAGGAATGAATTGGGGGTAGAGGGAATTGGACACCTAGTTGCTGTTTTGGAAAGCCAATATTGTATTAATTAATATTAAGATACTTGTATCTTTAAAATATTTGCTATCTACATTGAGACCAGTTATTGGGAAATGGAATTAATATTCTATAAATAATAAATAAATTTCTGCATTTGATATGCATTGAGATTTAATGAAAGTATAGCTGAGCTATACTGAAGAGCCATTTCTCTTATTTCTCCCTATCAGGAAAGAATGCCTCCCTTACCCCATGCTTTTTGAAGAGCCGTCATTACAGTCCTGCTTTTCATTTTCATCTAGCTTTGTTTGATGCCTGTAACTCATCTCTCAAAGAAGCCGATGAAAGGTTGGGTGGAGGAATGAGTGAAAAGGAAACACCCCTGAGAAGTGTAGTAGCTGCAATAAGTGATTCTCTAGATGCTTTCTGGCAGTATTTGTGCTTTCGGTAAAGTAATGCTTAATCATAATGCATTTCTTTGTTTGTACTCATTTTCCTGTCACCACTTCTCCCACAAGATCCAGCACAACTCGGCATACAGTTGTGCACAATTAGATCAGGAGGACATAATGGGAGTTAAGCACACAAACCGTAGACTTTATCACAGCCAAGGGCTTCATAGAACATATTTTCTTGTTCTGTGGTACATTGGCTAAGAGCAGATTTAGCAGTTGAACTAATATGCTTAATTAACATAACAGTCTTAATATGCTTAATTAATATAACAGAAAATAAGTCAGCACCTCTACCAGGCATTAAACACAAGCAACACAATTCTGAAAAAGTCCTCTCTCAATATATAATATATTTAATATAATGTTACTTTTTTAAAAAAAAAGAAAAATCTGTTCTAGGAAATTCTGCCCATTTATTCATTCCCTTATATCAGGGGTCTCCAATCTTGGCAACTGAAAGACTTGTGGACTTCAACTCCCAGAATTCCTCAGCCAGCAAAGCTTGGAGACCCCTGCCTTATATCATTTAACCCAGCTCTTAGGCCCATTTAAAAGGCCTTTATATATTTTGCAGTGATTGCTTAACTGACAAACCACAATTGTTTGACATTAAAGATTTTGTGTGTCCTTGATCATGCAAGGACAGTCAATTACTTATGAAGGAAACCTCAGTTTATGCTAACAAGAAAATCTGAAGTAACCACAGTAAAACCTACAATGTGAGATGGTATGGAAAGAAGCTGGCAAAGTATCTGAAGGATCTAGATGAGAAAAAAAAACTGACCTTTTAAATACATACTTGAGGCTATTTGGTGGCTTTCTGAAAATAAATACTTGTATTATAAGGATGGTGCCATATAAGAAGGTAGCAGTGATGGAGAGTGAGTTTTCCTCCTATCGGAACTGCATTTATGAGCCTTTATCATTCTCATTTTATTTTGCTTTGCAGCAGTTCTCAAACCAAATATATTAAATGGTAGTTGTTTGTGGGTCCCTGTTTAAAGTTGAGGAAATGCAGTTCTCTCCTGGAAGTTAGTTTTTCAATGACTCAGTGTTTGACTGTTGGTCTGAAATTAAAACTACTTTTGGCACTTACCTTTTGATCTAGTTGTTAACTCTCTGTTCATCTTGAGTCTTTTTTTTTAGCATGTTTTATGTAAAAGTTCTTCAATACCTTTATTCTGCTTGTCTGACAGAGTGCTGAAGCAATTTGTGAAAGCAAACCAGGGCAAGGGAACGGCAAAGGCTTCTCTGTCTTCCTTGTGAATCTTATCAGGAAATCTGTTTAACTGGAAAAAAAATCAAGCTGATGGGAGATTTTAATTTCTTGTTCATCTAGTTCTTGTTTAAGCACTGAAGGTGACCCGAGTCACTTGTTTTGTGAGATGGGCAGTTATATGAATTTTACAGGTAAATCAAATAAACCTGCCTCTTTTAAATATCTGTGTTCAGAATGAGACTACCATGAAAAAAGAGGTATCAATATGCTATGGAGGATCACTAAGGTATGCAGAGGGACAAAATTAATTAGGAAGAAAAATATAAGGGAAACTTTCCAAAAGTCCAGTTATGACTGAGCATGCTTAGCGGCAATGGAATGCTGACTGTTGGTGGGTTGGAATGGAAAATTGGAACGAATGCAATGGAATATCTTGGAACAG
>JANHFJ010005808.1:1345-12872 GCA_032468195.1 Cerberus rynchops
AAGAGAAGAGAAGAGAAGAGAAGAGAAGAGAAGAGAAGAGAAGAGAAGAGAAGAGAAGAGAAGAGAAGAGAAGCCATGGCCAGATGGGCGGCTCTTGCAATCTGCCCTGGGGGGAATCCATTGCTGGCCACTGAGTCATGCCATGCCTCCCTAGGGGGGACTGAAAAGGGCTTAAACAAGCATGAAGCAATGCAAAGAGAACATTCCTTAGCTCAGCAACTCAGGGAAACAATGGGGATAGAGGGAGGGCAGCCCCACAGTCATGGCAGCCCCACTCGCATTCCTCAAAGGCACCGGCCAGGTGGGCACAGCTCTCAGGATGCACCTGGTTCCTGTCCCACCACATTATGTCAGCAACTGAACACAGCTGCTCGTCCCTGGCTCTGGTCGGGAGCCCAGAGGAGAAAAGAAGCCACCCCCAACCCCAAGAAAGGGCATGCCAGGATTTTCTCCTGGTGCATTACCAGCCTTGGACAGGATCTGAACTTGTCTCCCATAAATGGGGACCCGACTCTCTAGTGCTGGATTGCCCCATCTCCTCTTGCTGGGGGGAGGGAGCAGTTTTGCAAAGCAGTCAGAATACTGGCAGGATTTGGACGCAGTTTGGTTTTCGGGGCTCCTGAGGGCTAGAAGGACCTCTTTGCAAGTGGAGAGAGGGCGGGATCTTGACCTTTTAGCAATCCTAATTATGGCAAAGCCGTGGCTCTGTATAGCCAATCAGATCAAGTTTTGTAGAAAACAAAGACTTGGGGAAGTGGACGGTCCAATCCCAAGAATGTGAGGAGGGAACCCGATGTTTATGAAATGTATGAATGGGCTGGGCTCTTCAGCTGAAGGCATTGGGATGGGCAGAGGCAGCCCTTCCCTGCTCTCTCCCCAGAGGACCCACGCACACGCAGGCAGCTCCCGCTGAACACGGCCTCCTGGCATGGCAAGATCTCCTGAGGCCTCCAGAGGTGATGGGTGATGACACCCCCTTTTTCTCCATCTTCTCCTCTTTGCTCTATTTTGCAGGTCTCCTGAGAATTCCTGAAGTCCCCCACATTTCCTTATCATTCTTCCAGCCAGCTTTCTTCTTGCAAGTGTTGGACGGAGAACTGATAAGGGAAAGTGGGTGATCCACACGACCAGAACCCATTCCAGAGGCTGCCTGGAGGCAGCACTAATGGGGTGTTGGGGGTCACATGAAGAAACACCCGTTTTGCCTTCTGTTGAGTAGCTCGGCAAACTGAATGTCTGAGCAGCCAGAGATATTTAAATAAAACCTTTGAGGGAGTCTAGCCAAATGACAATTTTACCAAGTTGATTAGTTTTCCCGCTAAATTTAAACAGTTGGGAAGGTGAGACTACACTCCTTGTATGGAGATTTTGGAAAAAGCCCTTTAACATCTGAGCAACAATTGTACTCTAACCTTTTTGTCAAGTACAATCTATATTTGCTGTCAGGAATTTTTAAAAGTTATATTCTAAACACTGCAATTTCCTGATGCTATTTATTTTTCCAGGAGGCTCAGGAGGTTCTTGAAACAGGATCCTAATCCAAATGCGTCATTTGAGTTGAAGGAAATACTTTAACATTTGCTAACTTTTCTCTAAAAGAATGGGGAGATCTGAGGGGTCTGCCAAGTAGCAGAGGTAGAAAAGCAGCTCCAGAGATGATGACCACAATCCTTGTCTGCTGCAGACTGTTGATCCTGGATGGATGGAGGACAAAAGAAAGTGGATTTCCATTCTTTTCAATTAATGCAGGAATCTTCTGCAGGATATGACCATGGTCTCTGCAAAATAAGGTTCCCTGAAATAAATGCCAAAGGGATATAGAATGACTTCATGCAGCAGGCTTGATAGTTCATAAAACTTTTTATTTCCATTTAATTGTATCCACAACAGCATCAATGTCTGCTGTTTAGCCAGATGTTCTTGCAGGAGCACAAAGTTCCTGTGAGCCTTTTAGGGCAAGTGCATTACGTGAGGAATCAGCTGTGAGCATGGAGAAAACCTGCAAGGGCATCATAGATTGTACTGCCGGATGTCTCAAAGGAAGATTCAACAGCCATAGCCGAGGATTCAAATTCCTGCACTTCTTTGAAGTGTTATATACCTGCAAGTTCTCAGAGTTTTACACCCAAATGCCTGTGTGCAGGGAACCCGTTCAAGGAGTGGCATTCTTGTCTCTCAGGCTGGAGAAAGAACGTGTGCCGAAGAGCAGGATGCTGAGCATTTCTTCAAGGATTGGTATGACATGTGCAGACTCACAACGTGCAGTTAGCCCCAGGTGGGTTAATTCAGTAACCATCAGGTTAATAAAATCAGGCTGACTTGGCTCTTTATTTCAATATTTACATGCCAGCTTTTAATTGAAAAAGTATTCAGAAGACAAACATGGAAAAAATGTGTTGGTTAGTACTCGATAAAGATGGAAACAGTTTATCACAGACTGGTGAACATCAGGAGTGCAATTTCTGATCCGTGAAATTGAATAAATAAATATTCCCCAGATATTCATTTTCTGTCGAACAGGTAAATAAGTAGAAAGGACATAGAAGGTGGGAGGAGCAGTGTGCCTTGTGAGTGTGTAGGGGATAGTAGAGTGGGGAGACAGTTTCTGCTTACTCATTTCAAAATTCAGTCACAAGTTGAACCTCCAGAAGAGAAACCTGAAATAGTTTTGATCTCCAGCAAATGTTTATAAGTAAACTGAAAATCTTACTTCAAGTTACAAAACATTCTCAGCATAAAATCAGGATTGGTCAGTAACAAAGTTCCAGTGATTCTGAGGCCATCCCATCAGACATCTTCTGTGTAGTTTTTTAATTCTGAAGAATTAAAAAAAATTCTTTCGTGAAGGCAACCTGAATGCTCTTGCTTGCTGTTGGGGTCCTTAAAATCAGCTGCCTGGACCTTAACCCCTCATTCTGTGTCCTGTTGCACTGAGAGGCAAGAGAAGGGGCTGGTTCCTAAGACTTGCCTCATTCATCCCAGTGGCCCCCCTCTCCCCCCCCCTCCATCTGTTCCAACTTCTCCAAATCCTTTTTAAAGTTCATCCGGAGGGTAGGAAATGAGCATTGGAACAACCCACAAAACAGCCAACTTAGAAAGGAGACTCTACCTTTGAAGATCCATTGCATTCAAGTGCTAAGTAGTCTCCTGAGGCTCACATCTTCCCACCATCTTGGGGGGGGGGGAGAGGCAGGTAAAGAGCCTCTCAAGTGAAGCTTATTCCTGGTAGTAATAGCACAACTCCAAATGTCTACACAATTGTCTACACAACTGTTTACAGCATGGAGGTGGCTGCCTTTTTGCAGGACAATTCCTCAACTTCCACTATAGTCCCTTTGCAACATTGGCCAAGATTAACCTAGGATGCTGGTGGAGCTGGGCAGCAGTTGTTATGCTGCCTCTTAAAACCTTCCTTGAATCCCTTGTTTCTTCTGCCAGCACAAAAAGGGCAGCAGGGAAAGTGAGACTGGCTCATTTGGCAGCTCTCAGCCATACATTTCACTGCATTTCGTACTATGTATGTATATGTATGTGATGAATAAAATTTGATTTGATTTGATTTGATTTGAATTTCTTCCTAGGAATCTTTGACTGGAAGATCATGTACTGATTTTGATATTTTGTTTACTTTAACCATACAGCTAGGTAATCGGCCCTCATAACTAGGATCATATAGCTTCTGGTTGAATTGTTCAGTTTTTAAAAAAAAAACAATAAATAATATACATGGAATTTGATTAGTACCAAATACTATGTAAAACTATATCTATATCCATATTAATCTATATATTAATTGGATTTCAATAACAATTTAAATTTCCCTGATAATTAATACAATTTCTGTGTGGCTTTGATCACACTTTGCCAATATGAAGTAGATATATTATTGTATCTTTTGGAGTTCAATTATGGCATTTATTTTCAATTGTTGATCATTTTTCCTGATGCTAAGCTACCATAGGTTGTTGACATAACCAATCTTTGAACCCTGAAAATGTTTAGTTCCCAGCATATCTCCATAGAAATATTATTAAATAATCATATAATTAAGAGTCTGTATTAGTTTCATTTTGAAAACTTGTGAAAACTTCCTAAGAAGTTTAAAGTATATAAAGACAATTCAAAGTCTGTACAACATACTTATTCCATACAAATATAATCCTGAAGATTATTTCATATCTCATAATAAGAAAGGTTAATTAAAGCTTATAATATGGAATCCATGGTTTGATAAACAGATTATAGATAGGCCTCAATTTATGACCACAATTGAGCCCAAAATTTCTATTGCTATATGAAACAGTTGTTACGTGAACTTGACCACATTTTACAGCCTTTCTTGCCATAGTTGTTAAGTGAAGCATTGCAGTTGTTAAGTTAGTAACATGGTTGTTAATGGAATCTGGTTTTCCCCCTGACTTTGCTTGTAAAGAGATTACAAAAGGTGATTGCATGATTCTTGGACACTGCAGCAATCATAAATATGAATCAGTTGCCAAGACTCTGAATTTTGTTCACATGACTTTGCAATGGTCACAAGTGTGAAAAAGGGTCATACATCACTTTCCCAGTGTCATTATAACTTCAGTCACTAAATGAACTATTGTAAATTGAGAAGTACATGTCCGCATTACATCAAAGACAATCCTCCATTATTTACATGAGAAGGAGAAGGAGACGACAATAATATTTTATGTATAGTTAGGAACATAACATAAGGAACATAAGGATCATTGCATTAGACTCGGGTTACAGTTGTGTATTTGAACATATCTGATTTGACTTCAGAATTGAGGTTTGAAAATGTTGCGATAGGAACTACATATGGCAGTACATTAGGAATTATACATATAATAAGATTGTGATATTTCAGTTTATTGATGTTTTAGAAACAAGAACAATGTAAAAATAACAGTACATTAAAATCTATTACTACATTTCATTGCTTTACAAGCTACGTTCGGCAGATCTCTTCTGAATTAATTTCTGAAAGGCTCCTCTGAAGTCATTGTTCTTCAGACTATAAATTACAGGGTTCAGAAGGGGTGTTATGACTGTGTAGAAAATAGACATCACCTTATTCAGCTCTGAGGAAAAGTTAATATTGGGGCGAACGTACATTGAGATCATAGTGCCAAAATATATTATCACCACAGCCAAGTGGGAGCCACAGGTGGAATAAGCCTTTTTCCTTCCAGAAGCAGAGGGGATTTTTAGAATAGTGATGATGATGAAGGCATAAGATACCAACGTAAGGAAGAAACATGTAAAAAGGACCAACAAAGAGAGAACAAATATAATAATCTCAGTGACTGAAGTATCAGAACAAGAAAGCTTCAGCAAAGGTGGGATATCACAAAAGAAATGGTTGATTTGGTTGGATCTGCAGAAAGATAATTTGGAGATCAGCAAAGATGGCAATAGTCCTGTGAGGAGACCAATCACCCAAGACCCAATTGCCAGTCGAGTACAGGACTGACTGTTCATGGTTACTGTGTAATGCAGTGGATCACATATGGCAAGGAATCTGTCATATGCCATCACAGATAAAAGAAAGCATTCTGTTGCCCCCAGGAAGACAAAAAAGTAGAGCTGGATCATGCATCCTTTGTAAGAGATGGTGTTGGTCTCCCAGAGAAGAATGCGGAGCATTTTAGGCACAATTGTGCTGGTATACCAAATGTCTAGGAAAGAAAGGTTTTGGAGAAAAGCATACATGGGAGAGTGAAGAAATGGCTCCAACTTGACCACTGCAATGATAATCATATTTCCCATGACAGTTAATATATAAATAAGTAAGAATAGAGCAAAAAGGATGATCTCCCACTTTGGAAAAATCTGGAACCCTAGAAGCTGGAATTCAGATATGGCACTGTGGTTCTCCATCTGCTTCTATGTTCTTAAACTCTCCTAAAGGTGTAATTCAGTTGTAATAGATTGCTTCTATGAGGAGTGAGGAGACCAATGTCTAATAGCATCTCCATGTTACCATTCTTTATTTCTTAAATTCTAAGAAGCATAGTGAAGATGGTCCATGCTTATCAAGGCCTGAAATATTAAAAACAAAATATTCCTGGCTAGTCTCCAGGAGAGATGATGGGGAAATCCACAATGCTCTTGTCAATTTCACCCTCACTTCTTTATCAGGGATATAGGGAAATTTTAAGGACTTCCATTAAAATACCTGAAACTCAGGAACAAAAGACAATTGCTTGCTTAAATAGGAGGACGGAACAACAGCATTGCAAATCAAACTGAAGATTCTCTGGTAATTTAGCAATAGTACAGCTGGACCTTAATTGTGATCAACAACTACTGACAGTACTTGAACCCAAACATTCCAAATTGTTTGCACAAGTCTAGTGTAGAAATCTAGTTTGAGTATGCTGAAAGAGAGAGACAGGGAGAGAGAAATAATGATAGCAACTTTAAATAAAAGTAAAAATAAAATAAAAATAAAAATGATGAATGAAGTAATTTTACTTACACTTGTACCAGAGCAAATATAACAAGTGTTTTGGTTGTGTTTATTTTTAAGTGAAATTATTAACTGAACTGTAATTACTCTCTAGTTTTAGGAAATTTAATAATGTTTCCAACAGTGGCCAACTGTGGCCAACTGTTACATCTAGGGAAATTACAGACAGAGTATATAACTCTGATAACATTTTTATTTTCCTGATTTTTGGATATGGTGAATCTTTGAATTAGGATGATCCATTTAGCTCTCATACATAATAGTTCATGAATTCATTTAAACCTTTCTTGAAGTGATCTAATTTAATAACCATTGCCTATACTGAGATATATTACTGAATATTATTTCTATATCATACTGTGAAATTCAATGTTCTAACTGACAACTTGGATGATAACATCAATGTTTATTCAATCTATAAATGGGATAATAATCTGACTAAATCAAAATAAAAACTAGAAAAATCTAAGTATTGATGGAAACCAGATTGATATTCAATACAAATAAATATAAACTTTATATTTAAATAAAATACAAGAATTAGAAATTATATTAGTTATTTGCAGAATTATCTATGAGCAACTTTCACATTATGTTTAATACATTGTATGAAATTATATTTCTGATAAATTACAATTGGGATAGTTATTTTGGTGATAGGTTGTTTTATTCTTTGTGTGTCCATGTATGATGTAGTGTGTTTTTTTTCAATACAGAATTAAAATAATTCTTCTATCAGTTTTATATGAATGGATCATGATTACACCTGAGAAATATTAGAATAAACTTCCTTCATCGTGTGCTGTGAACAGGATAATAAACTGACATAAATATCCAAAGAAAAATAAGTAGTGACTGCTAATAGACAACAAATTAAACTGAATATTTAGTCTATATATTCATATATTATTTAAGAACTGATAAATTAAACAGTAAGTGGTCATCTAAAAGACCAGAGAAAACAAGAAACCTATGATCAATTTTATTTCATTTCCTTTCAAAGGCCAATAAAAAATTGCAACTTATTTGAAACAGTACCTTTCATTTAAGCATCCAGAGCTATAAAGAAAATGAGGTAGGGCTTCCTCAGGATCCTACATTTCTGATTAAAGAAACACAGAGACCATGATTATCAAGTCTTGGACATCACCTAAGGGAGAGAATTCTTTAAGGGCCCATACACACAAAAAAAAATCAAGACTCCTCTGTTGGGTGTTAATAAAGAAGATCCTGCATCCCAAAACATGCAAGAAAAGAAAAGCTTTAAAGAAAATTATTGACATTGGAGATAGCAGAAAGTAGAGCTGTTATTACTCTTTTGGGAATAGAGAATATTAGGTTCAAAGCAATTTCATCACCATTTATTTCATGAAAGAAAATTAAGTACAATTGCTATGTCTGTATATACCTTGAAGTAACACACACCCACACACACACACACACACACACACACACACACACACACACACACACATAGAGATCTTTGGCAGAGACTCTGAGGATTTTGGGAGGTCTGAATCAATCCCTTCAAATTAATTATAGTTTACCACATTACAAATTAAGGACATGGGCAGAAATTTATTTCCGGCAATCTGAAAGTTTTCTAGACTAAAACTCTAAAATATATTCACTTTCCATATCAGTTTGCCTTTCTCTATATATATTTTAATATAATTGAAAAAGTGAACAGGGTCCTTATGTCTGTTAGCTTGCCCATCTGGGTTTTGGATAGACTCATGTCCTTCTTAGCTGGTTAAAGCTGCCTGGGAGCTGGTATGTGGTTGAATCCAAGCAGTGGTTAACAACACTTTACAAGAAAGGATGATAATGCCTGCTTTAAAAGGGATGGTAATGTACCCTTTTTTCAAGAAGCCATCGTTGGACCAGCCATGTTAGACAAATTTCACCAAGTCTTTTGGGGGGAGTTTGTTGAGACAGTGGTTGGCACACAGTTTCAGGGACCTTGGATTAAGCAGGTGGACTCTTTTCAGACTGGTTTCTGCTGAGTTATAGCACTGATACAGTGTTGATTGCATTTGCTGATTGATTTCTGAGACCCTAGGACATCGGTGGTGCAACTGTTTTCAGTATAATTGACCACAGCATTCAACTCCAGGAAATAGGAGTGGAGGGGGGCTGTTTTGGGGTGATTCTTCTCCTTTCTCTGTAGCCAGTTCCAAGCAATGTTTGTAGGCAAAGAGTAATTTGGAAGATAATCCATCTTCTATAAGATTCTCTGGAGCTGCATCATGGTCACCTTCTCAGCTTCTTTCCCTGAAATGGGGAGATAGGAGAATGGACAAAAATGATCCACAATACTGGGATCCATGCTCTTAAAGTGAAAGTGCACCAGTTCTCCTTGAATGGCACTAGGAATACTCTTTATTTTTCTGAGAATGTATTATTTGAACTTATCCACATGTCACATCTATAAAGAATCTAGAAGCTTAGAACTTGTTGTGAGCTATATTTAACCTTTTCACTCTTGCTTAATGAATAAGGAAAGTAGGCAGAAGGGAAATATTTATGCAGCTGTAGAAAAACCTCAATATTATTTAGGTTAAGACTGGCTTATACTCAGAAATCCCTCCCCCCCCCTTTACATCCCAGAGTTATCCACATACAGTCAAGCTCAAGTTCTGAAGTCTCATCATCATGTAAGCAGGGCTGTAAGGATTGAGGCCAGATTTTTATAATAATCTCCATATGGATCTTGGAGTTCAACATAAGCTTGAGCACTCCACACTCTGCAAAATGGTCAACTGGGGTCTCTCCACAGTTGTTAATGAAGCTTCCAACAGCTGAAGTAAGAACATCTTGCTTGGTATAATAGAATAATAGAGGGAGGGACCTTAGAGATCTTCTAGTCAGCTTTCAAGCAAGAAACCCATTTCAGCCAACACACAAATATACACACACACCATTTGCTTGAAATGAGAATCTGTAATTGGCTATCACTTGCCATATGCTAAGTGTTCTGATAAGAACTCTTTGATTTCTATTTTGATATTATAAATTCATTTATGAGGATTTTAACAGTTAATAAAACATAATAATTTCCCCCAAAAAAGTATGAGAAAGAAGAACATTTAGATTTTTTAAATTGGAGGCATAGATAATTTTCAGATTTCATAAAAGTGTCTTCTTCCCTTATGCTCACAAATTCTGCATGTACTGTGCAGTATGTACCGTATTGCCTTAATATCTGTTCGTGCAAATTCAGTTGAACTTATTCAGTTAAATCCAGTGTTGCTTGATTCAGGTATTTCACTTCTGAGAAGAATAGAAGCCAAATTATAATCTAGATTTCTCAGAAGAAGAGAAATATATGGTAGGGAGGCAAGCACATATTTTATTTAATTTTTTTTTTAAAAATCACCTCAGAATCAATACTTATTTCATGTATGCAAGTACTTATTTGGAGAAATAATCAAATGTTCTTTGGACTGGAAAATTTTTAGAATATGGACTATTGCAGAAATACAAAAATAAATACATATGTGAGAAAAACTTCAAGGTTCTAAGTACGGTCAAATGTGTGTGTGTGTGTGTGTGTGTGTGTGTGTGTGTGTGTGTGTGTGTGTGTGTGTTTGTGTGTGTGTGTGAATGTATGTGTGTGTTTAGATATTCATTTGTACTCTTATTTATCTCTTTTTTGATCACTCACTTTCCAGTAATATTTTTACTAATTATATATTTTTTGTTTTTATCTAGACAGAAGAAAACAATCAATAAAAATAATACAATGAATATAAATAACAAAACGGCTCCATGAATTTCTTCAGGCATTTTCAGACCTTATTGAATTACACTTATTCCTCTCTGGATTCATATCTTCACTTGCTTCTTTACAGTGATAGGAAATGTTCTGATCATTTTTTCTTGTCTTCTTTGAATCAAATCTGCAAACCCTTATGTAATTCTTCCTTAACATTTTTTTTGCCCTGGACATTTGTCTGAATACAACCATCATTCCTCAGTTGATCCCAGAAAGAAGTATTATTGCATACAAAAGGTGCAAAATACAACTCTTTTCCCTATGTTTTATTTGTTGGAAGTGAATTTCTCTTGTTGGGAGTGATAGCTTATGATTACTATGTTGCCATTTACAATCCTCTCTGCTATACTATAATCATGAGTCAAATACTATGTAGTCAGCCATTATCTGCTATTTGGTTAATAAGCTCACTCAATTCCTATATACACAATTTTCACACTGAATCTGCTCCTTCACAGAGACAATAAGATCAGCTACTTTCTTAGCTATTTCCTGTGGAAAAATTTCCATAAGCACTATTACAATACTGGCCACCAGTCCCAGAATGGGCTTGGAACCAACAAGGTGCATCATAATTTCTTATATTTGCATTATCTCAAGGATTCTTTGGGCTACCAGATTGGGAATTGTATTATCTAGCTGCGGCACTTACATGGGTGAAAAAATGGATTGCACTGCAGCATATAAGGTTATTGACTTGCAATTGGGACATGACTTGCAATTGGGTTGGCATGTTTGTTTGCTGTTTGTTTGTTTGTTTTTGTTTGTTTGTTGTGGAAAATCCAATAAAATTTTGTAAAAAAAAGAAGGCATGCCAACCCAATTGCAAGTCATGCCCCAATTGCAAGTCAATAATCTTATATGCCGCAATGCAATCCATTCTTTCACCCATGTAAGTGCTGCAGCTAGATAATACAATTCCCAATCTGGTAGCCCAAAGCCTATTTTTTTAATCTTGTAACCTTTTAAAACTTATTCTTGCTTTTTTCCTTTGCCAAATATATCTTAATATTGCTTTATTGAGTTCCTCAAAATATTTTTTCTAGTTTTATTGGTATTGTTTGAAATAAGTATAATAGTCTCGGTAATATGCTCATTTTTATAGTAGCTATTCTTCCAGTCAATGATACAGTAGCTGCAAATATTTCCAGTTTTCCAATCATATTAATTACCTGCAACAGTTTATAATAATTATCTTTTTTAATAGTTTCTCATCTTGCTGTTAATTGAATTCCTAAGTATTTTACTTTCTTTACAATCTGAATGTCATT
>JANHFJ010005809.1:43830-55258 GCA_032468195.1 Cerberus rynchops
CATGACACTAGGACAATACAGCTGTCATAAATACATGCCAGTTGCCAAACCCAAATATGTTATCACGTAACCATGGAATGCTGCAGTGGGTCATAAGTGTGAAAACTGGTTGTAAATCTCTTTTTTTCTGAGCTGTGGTAACTTTGAATGGTCACTAAATGAATGGTTGTGAGTTGAGAACTACCTGTATATTAAATTAGAGGAGTTTATAGGTTGAGGCTTTATTTCAGCCATGTTATATCAGCATACATTTGCACTTTTGAACAATAAAAGGAAAAGATTTGGGGTATATCATCAATTTGGAGAACTGTGAGATCTTATAGTGTTTATTTTCATGAGTAGCCTCTAATTATGTTAGCCCTGCTAATAACAAATATCAAATTACAATATAAAGCATGGCATTTGTTTCTAGTCTTATTTGAACCTCGCCTCCTACTCTTTGGTGGTCTAGTGATATCAGTATGGCATTGGGATCAGCATTGCCCCTAAAATTTTGTCTTGCACTACTAAGAAACACAGTTCCCTTCCGTCTTGCATTGGGTCCTTGACTGATGTGACACCTATGTGCCACTAGGTATATGCAAGTTTGAATGGTTCATTGACTTATAGTATTGAGATGTTCACTGAATTGTACTGCTTTCCCTGCAAATGCAATTTGAAAATGTATATGTAATTTGCAGACACAAGATAATGTATATGAAATTTGCAGACTTCAGGCCACTTTCAATTAATATTTAAAATGTGGGTGTTCTTTTGCTTGGTTATGCAGATGAAGTCTTGAATTGGCTTTAGAAGTAGCTTGGTCCTTTGTACTGGCATTCATTAATTGGTATTATTTCAACTATAATTTTTATGGGATCAGATGCTTACTGATATTTTGATTTCTCTGGAAAAGCTATTATGTTTTTAAGTAGACTTATTTCCTGACCTCTTTTTGCTGAAATTGGGATTTGGAGTAAGTCTTTTTGCATCATACAGAGTATACTTTATCACATTATTTATTTTCTTTTTAAATTCACAAGGGCAATTGGTGACAAATCAAGCCCACCTACAATACCCCCCTTAGAAATAGAACCTTCAGAGATGGTAGCTGGAGAAGAGGAGGAACAGAAGAATGAAGAAGGGGAAACACCTGAAAGCAGCCTCTCTCTTGATTCATCCTTGCAGATGGACATCGAACATCTCAAATTAGAGGAAGATATTTTGTGTACTATCGTGGGTGAAAAAGAGGAACTCAGTCAAAACGATGCTGCTGAAAAGACTGAAGAAAACGAACCAAATATTTCTCAGGAGATGGAAGATAACACAAGTCCACAAGGTATAATTAGAGATTTGCACAGAAATAGATTTACTAGATGCAGAGAGTAGCTGCTTTGTTTATATCAGTGCTTTTCAACTTTTTCACAGATTGTACCACTTTTAGGGCATGGCAAGATTTGAGTACCACCAGTCGCTTAGCAATGTGTCAGATATTCCTTGACTTACAACAGTTCACTTAGTGACTGTTCAAAGTTACAACACTGACAATAGTGACTTACGACCATTTTTCACATTTACAACCATTGCAGCATCCACACCATTATGTGATTTACATTTGGATGCTTTTGCAACCTTCTGACAAGCCAAATCAATAGGGAAACCAGATTCGTTTAACAACCATGTTACTAATTTAATAACTGCAGTGATTCACTTAACAAATGGGGTAAGAAAAGTCATATAACGGGACAAAACTCATTTAACAAATTTCTCACTTAGCAACTTAATTTTGAGGCTCAATTGTGGTCGAAGGTTGAGGACTAGCTGTACACCCACTGGCCACACTTTTAATGGGAAAAAGTTGTGCCTGATTCTCTTACATTAATCTTTGCACTCAATGGCTGGGGAGTGCGTACTGATAGAATTAAGTCAGATTCCAGCTGAAGACAATTCCAAACAGACAAACCTGGAAATAGTGAAGTTAAAGAATTGCTCACACAGCTTGCTTGCCCATTATTTACAAAATTACAGCTTAATGAAGCAACACACCTTCATTATGCTTGCATGACAGGCCGATCCCTAAACCATTCAGGACCAGATCCATATATTATCAAAGGTTAAAACATGACTGGTCCTTGAAGCTACCAGTAGCTTTTACTACACTTTGATTTACAAATCCCAAACAACCTTTTTGTGCAAAGAGATCAGGGAATAATGGAAGCTCAGCAGATTGCAGCAGTTCCTCCTCCACTCCTCAAAATCCAGTAGAGCAGGGGTGGGCAATTACGGCTCCTTCATGACTCGTGGACTTCAACTCCCAGAACTCCTGAGCCAGCCATGCAGTAGAGTAAAAGAAAAGGGAGCCCACAAGGACCTGCAGCACCTCTGCAACATCTTCCTGACCGTCCCTCGGAAGGAAACTTTTGAAGTCAGGCTCAATGGTCAGAGTCTTGAGTGAATAAGAAATAAAATCCTGGCAGAAGAGATGTATGTTACTACTTCTAATTTATGAGGGATAGCTTATTGATTTATTGATATATATATATTTGCTTTATAGCTGTACATTTTTATTTAAAAATTACGTAAAATCATTGTTTGAAATCATGTTAGTGGTGTAACATTAGTTAACACAGAAGCATGAATGAATTAGAAGTGGCTTTATGTGCAAATCAACCAATATTGGATTCTGTGCGGAGCCCATTGAGGAACATATGGTGCCTAATGTTACTTTTTACAGAGCAAATGGATGCCTTGCTTTATCAGTGTTTCTTTCATGCCTTAAAATGTAAAGTGAAGAAGTCAGAGCTCCCCCTGCTGACCAGTACATTTTTGCGTAACTACATGTTTTCCTGCTGGTAAGTATTTATTATTTTATTTTATTTATTAAATTTTTACGCCACCCATCTCACTCTGGGTAGTTTTCACAGCATAATGTAGCAATCTAAACATATGACTAAAAGCACGATTCAAAAACAAAATTAAACAAGTGAAGTGATAAAAGTGAAAATCAAAGTTAAAAAATTCATATCTAGTAATATAATAAGTATCATACAATGGATTTTTGCAGGATGAATATTAAATTTGCTGCAGAGGAATAATTCTCAAAATGTGGTCTGCAGGGACTCTGGGGTCCCTGAGACTCTTTCAGGGGATCCATGGAGTTAAAAAATATTTTAACATTTAACATTGGTAGATATAACTATATAAATCAAAACTCTTTGGAATCCTCAATCATTTTGAGAAAGGGGCTACTGAGACCCTAATGTGTGAGAGCAACTGCTGCAGAAATTTTTTTTCTGTTTAAGCCTCCTAGATTCTACCTATGTACACCATGCCTGATATGTCACTATAATTTATTCATTCAGAACATAATTGATTAATTTGAAAAAATATGTACTACATTCATGAATAACATTTGCATGTACAAAGTGCAAGTTATACAGTAGCACTAGGTTGATATGTTTGAATTTAGAATCCTAATATGGCAATATACCACAATTAGCTCTATGATATTTCAGCTTCCATAATTCATAAACTTAATTCAGTGACTGCAAAACCATTATGTTATATAATTTAGCTTCCTACTCTGGTTTAGTTAAATATTTTGCTCTCATTCCAACAATTGATTGGAAGATTATTAGTTAGAAATACTAATTGCAACAAAACCAAAAACCCTACCCTACCCTCCTGATAGTTAATTTAGCTTTTGACAGTGCTGTTTTCAATGTCTAGATGCATGCTTTTAAAATTTGGTACTTTTAAAATGTATGAACTACAACTCTCAGAATTCCCAGGCCACACTAGTTGGGGAATTCAGGGAATTGAAATCCACATACCTTAAAAGTGCAGAATTGGAAAAACACTGATCTAGATTAACATTTATGTAGCTTGAAGTGGAATTGGCACATGGAGCCAAGACAGTTCATTCTATTGCAATCAATTTTACTTCCCCAGATCCCGAACAGAGCTTATTTTTGTCTTATTATTTGAAGTAGAAATACCACTGATTAAAAAATGGAATTATATGTATGTAAAGCATGCATTTCTATACTGAGTGAAGTTCTGGTGATTCTCAGCTTCTTGTTATCTGCAACATGGTTTAGATTAGAACCATTAATCATGAAAGTTGAAAAATACACAGCTGACTTCCTTTGAGCATTTAGAGAATGAAAATTCTTGTGTTGGGAATTTTATCTGTATATAGAAGCTTCCTTATATGTAAGAACATTCTGAATTAAACTAAATCCTTTAACTGCACATGAACATGTAGGAGCTCCTTTAAGCTGTATCTAAGGATATTCAGGATAAGGCCAAATTGTGCAAGAATAGTCCTTCTGTACTTGGAGTTTATGCTAGCTAAAGATTTTTTTAAAACCCATGTTCTGATAATGTACTTATAGGTAGAAGTCAAAATCCTATGTGCATAAGACTCTAGACCACAGCAGTTGTAATTAAATGAATCAATATATGAATTTAGAAAGGATGTCTTTCTAGTTATCTTATTCTAGATTATGCAGATTTTGTTTGTTTTGTAATTATTTTTTCCTTTAATTTATTAATAGTCCAAAAGATCAACAACTGGATATAAAGAAATCTAGCTACAAAAAGGTGAATAGTTGTTTCTTTGCGTATTTATGGAAGTTTGCAGCAATAACTTATTTGATTTACTATTGTGGGGCTTTTCTTGGCTTCTTGTGTTTATGTTCTAACTTTGCTGGGTGCCAAAGGGTTCTGCCCCTCCTGCATCTTTTTTAATATCTACATGAAACAGATGGGAGAGGCCATTGGTTGGGCTCAGGGTAAGTTGTCAAAACACTGAGGATACCCAGCAACACATCTCTGTCACCAGCTGTCCAAATTAAACTGTCATGGTTCTCTCCCAGTGGTTTTGGTTCCCCTAGATGTGGGAGTGTCAGAGTTTCCATTTTATTTCTGGGTCAGATAGCACTATCCCCTTCAGATGTGGTGAACAATTTGGGGTTTCTCCTAGATTCCTGCTCACAGAGCAGGTCACAGCTATGGCCAGAGGACTTCCAGTTAGTGAAAGCTCTATATGGCATGGGACCAGGTAACCTATGGGACTGCCTTTTCCCAGGAACATCTGCCTGTTCCGTATGCTCCCACAAGGGAGATATGTTTCAGATTACTATAGGACCGTGTTTCCCAACTGTGGAGACTTTAAGATGTTTGGACTTTGCTGGCTGGGAAATTTTGGGAGCTGAAGTCCAAACATCTTAAAGTCGCCAAGGTTGAGAAACACTGCTATAGGACCTAGGAAGCATGCCTTTTTTGTGATTGCCCCTGCTCTCTGGAATGCTCTCTCCTTCTGATATATGGCAGACCCCAACTGGTTTCATCTTTACAATAGCTATTAAGGCCTAGCTCGTTCCCCAGACATTAGGGACCAGTTGAATGGGAATCCCTGCCATGCTGTTTTTGTTTTACTTTTTCTGATTTTTTTAAATGCCACCCAGAGTCACAACTGTTTGATTTGGGAAGCCGTATACATTTTAAAAATAAATAAGTAGATCCATGTTTAGTCCACTCTAAGCCTGAGAAATTCATTGGGTGCCTGGGCTAGTTCTGTCTCATTCTCTATCTATCAGCCCAAGCTCCCTGACAGGGTTGCTGTTGTCTAGATAAAATGGAGAATGACACCTCCCCCCCCAATGCAAGACATGTTGAACCTTATAGAAAAGGTAAACACAAATCTAACACACACATATATCTGGGGGGAAATGTAAATGAACAATGCACATGACCATATAGATACCTTAAATTATTTTGGATCATAGTGGGATCGATATATAGTCAGTATTAAATCTCACAACATGCAGTGAAAAAGCCATTTTGGGACTGCAGTGGAAACCTGATGTATTATATCAAACTGAATAAAAATAAGTAAGTATGATGTCATTTCATCTCTATCATTGACTATTCAGTGTAGATCATTTGGAAACTGCTCTAAAATTATATCGGTAGTTGAAATATTTGAAACATAAAGCATAGATTTTGCATCCACATGCAAATGGATTAAAAAGTATAATGGATAAAGAATTTGCCAAAATAATATATTAGATTTTCTAACCAGTATTTTAAAAATACAATACTGTATTTGTAGTATTAGTTACTGCACATTGTGGTTACTGCTCTGGTAATTCATTCTATTGTATGCAGTAAATGGTCTATATGGGTCAAGCAACAAATGAACAGATTGATTTGTACTTTCCCATTGATATTTGTAAATGGTTTGAGTCATGGCAATTTTTTTATTGTAGCAATATCGTAAGTTTTCTCCTACAATGTTGAGGGAAAAAAATTGCTAAGAAATTTGTCCTTTTTTCTCTCTTTTTCAAGACATATGGTCTGGGATAATGCCAATTTAGGAAGGAGATTAACAATGTATTTTGTATTCATAATATTTCCAATAATGTCTCTCCAATGTAAGTTACTTCTGTATTATTTTATTTATTCATATCTTTTTAGCAAGGATTTAGGAGTCACACATTCATATAATTTGGAGATACCTATTCAACTGATGTAGATTTTAGAATACTGCCAAGTGGTGGCTCATATAGCAGTATGCATTGCAGCCAGCCAAAAAAAACCAAGCCCATATTTATTGTAGCCCAAAGAACTTTCTGATATTGTCAGTTTGTTTCTGAACAAACTACTATCAGCCTATGCGTGTACTATGTAGGCTTCCTCTTTCTTCATCTGTATCCCAAGTTTGCAGTGAAGAGTAGACATTCCTTAGACAATATCCCCTTTTCTTTGAACTGTCTTATGGCTGATACTGCTGTTTTGTCCCAATATTCAATTTTAACTATTTACTATTTTTCTCTCTTAGTTCTCAAAATTTTTGCAGTCAATGCAACAGCAAAATATTCTCCAGGTGAAAGAATTGAGTAAGGGTGTGGAAAGTATTGTGGAAGTAGATTGGAGACATAAAAGGTAACACTTTGAATCACGTAACTGCAAACTTGAAAATAAGGGTAGAAATTTAAATGTGGGGGTCCCTGATGCTTATCTTGAGTTTGGTTGTTTTCTTGCAGAAATGGTAGAAAAACATTTCAAATCATGGCCATGTGACCATGGGATAAATGTTATATAGTTATATAAATGTGAGCCAGTTGCCAAGCTCCCATAACACAATCATATGATCCTGGGCAAAACAGCAATCATATTTTTGAGGATGATTAATGATGCTAAGAATTATTTTGTTAGTATATAAAATCTATTATGCAAAAGTTTATAAATTTTACTAAATGTCCTGCCTTAGGTATTAACTTTAACTTTAACTTTTAACTTTTATTAAATTTATATACTGCCCCCTCTCCCTAGGGACTTGGGGTGGTTCACAGCAAGTAAAAAACATACAATAACAAACTAAAAACCAATTAAAACAATTATATAAGCTGAAAATTAAAATCGATTTAAAATTTAAAAACCCACAATTAAATAAATTAAATTTAAACTATAAAATTCCCAAATTTAAAATTTAACCCTGAGGTATCAGGCCAGGCCAGCTAGCGGGAAGAGATGGGTTTTTAACGTACGTCGGAAGGCTCGGAGGTCAGTAATGGTCCGAATCTCAGGGGAAGTTCATTCCATAGGGAGGGCGCAGCCACAGAGAAGGCTCGAACCATTCTCTGTACATCTATTAGTATGTACACTGACTTCTTCCAGTCTATTGGCCAGTATTTTCTTCTCCTGATCTATGCCATAGTTTGGTTAGAATATTTACTACTGGTTCTTCTGTTGGTTGCCATATTTCTGTAGATAGTCTATCGACAATTGTAGCCTTCCAACTTGATTATGACTTGAGTGCTAATATAAATTTATTTTCTAATATAGAAGAGCTTATAATTAAGGAATACCTTTTAAGGCAACATGGAATTTGACAATAATAAATAATAAATCTGTACTGTACAGATTTTCAGTGTATCTTTGGTCTTCTTTAAATCTTTTTGGCATTCTAACAAGTTTGTTGATAGAACCTTCTGAATTCAGAGATCTTTTGGAAGACTTTCTTTGTTTTTCCATCTCTGTTTTTATCTTCAATGTCCTTATAGATATTGCCTCTTGTCCCTTTTATCGCAATTATTCAGTTCCTTCTTTGATACTTTTGTCTTTCTTAGCTTTGGTTTCTCTTCCTATTAATTTCCATCATTTATTCCGACATACAGATTGGTTTCTGGTTTTTTTTTTTCTGTATTTGTGAGTCTCTTTATGCTAACAATTTCTCTGATTTCACTTCATAGTTCCTCTCGTTCCCTATCAGTAAGTTTCAGGACTTCAAAGTAATTCCTGATACACTTCTAAAAAATGGTGGGTGTATGCTCAGGCTCATAGAAACTAGTTGGCTTTATTCTTCCACTGTAGCTTGAGTTGAAACTTACAGATAAGCAGTTTGTCATTTGTTCTATAGTCAGCTCCTGTCTGTGACGTTTAATTTATGACTGAGCTCTTTCACCACTAATATAGTCACTTTGATTTCTGTTTTTCTGATGATAGCCATCTACAAGGACATCATTTTGGTTGTGTTAGCAGTGAAGAAATGATTGGATTGGCAGAAACTTTTAAGTTGTTCTCCTGCTTCATTTCTCTTGTCTAAGCTGTACAGCCCAACTCAGTTTTCTCCTTAGTATTTCCAACTTTGGCATTCCAGTCTCCAACCAGAAACAGCATAATCCGCTTGCAAGTTTTGGCAGTTTCAGATAGAAATTGACCATAAATGTAATCAATACCAATAGTTGTAATATTAACTTGGGTCATAATCCTAATAAAGGATTGTTCATAAAATCCAACTGCTATTTTTGGTCTGGGTCTGCATTGCATCAAAATACTGTCTTTAGTTATGAAAGTAACACCATGCCTTCTTTATTCCTGAGTAGTAAACCGTATGATCTTTTTACTGAAAGTGCCCAATTCCAGTCGATTTCAAATTCTGGATGCCTAAGATATCAATATGTAGTTGAGTCATTTTATCTTTCACTGTTTTGAACTATTCCACATTCATGTTTCTTATGTTCCATGTTTCCATTGCAATTTTTGTTTTTGGCATCATCAGGTTTTCTTTTCTTACATGTCTACATCAGCATCTAGACCCTCCAGAGCAGGGTTGTCAAACTGGTGGCCCGTGGGCCGAATACATCACATGCGGGCCATGCCCACCCTTGCTCTGCAAAGGCAAAAAACATCACAATACATCATGTGATGCAATTGAGTTTGACATTCATGCTCCAGAGGTTTTAATTTAGCCATGACATAGACATCATTAATAGTCCAAAATATCCTCAGCTCTTCCTCTTTAGCCGGCTAAATGCTATCAAACCTGAAGGGCCCATCATATAGCACTGTATTGTCAATCTTGTAATATTGTCTAGCCATGCAGTAGTTATAGTAAAGTATAGTAGTTTGCCATTGCCTTTGCACTTCCTTCCCATAGTGTCCTTGGCTAATTTGATCATCAGCTTCCAGCATCTTTTTATATCGCTGCCCTCGTTTGCTTTAGTTGGGTTATTGAAAAGACCTTCATGTTTTTGGTAACTTTGCTGGAATGTGTGCTCTTGGAATATACTCCCAACATTCCATTCCATGATGAGGCAGCAAAACAGATCTTGAGGGGGGATTAAAAAGATTAGACCAGAGTAATACTAAATGCTTTTTCAGGTATTTAGATCAACATGTTACAATTATGCTGATCATCACGAACTGTAGAGCCATAAATCTCTCTGTATTATATTAGAGGTGAGGGGTCAGCAATGCAGCAACAGCCAGGCTCTTTAGAGGCACTTATATTTTCCCCACAACCAACACTTTTTAAAAAAAAAATCACAGAACATTTTGAATAAAAATGTGACAATTTTGAAAAAGGGGCATTTGAGCCACCACATAACAGTGCTTTGCAACCAGAAATGTTTATATCAACCCAAACATTTACCACGTTATGTTTAGCAAGTGATGCTTTTACCATTCCTGCTGTTGCATCAAAAGAGGTAAATTTTTGTGCATTCTTATTAAAATAAAAAAAATTAAAATCAAACTTTGGAAATCTCAGTTATTTTACTAGTAAGATAATCTACACAACAATTCACCACTGCTAGTTATTACTACTATACATCTCTGTTGCCATACTATTGAGCCAGGTTTTTTTTAATAGCTGTCCATTTCTAAATTGTTATGGGATGCTTAAACTATTTCTGCATTACTTTTTAATGGATAATTTGGAAGTGGTGTAGAAACTATTGTGAGTAATAGGTAATTGTAATCAAACTATGCATTTGAAATACGTGCAAGATTTAAAAACGTATAAACAATGATATTTAGTGGATATGAAAGGGTAGTATTTAACTTTCTTGCAGTCTGTAAGTGGTAACAGACAAAGGTTATTAGTGGCATCTGCTCAGCCATAAAGCTGCGTCAGCTTAACACATTTGATACTTGGAAAAGTCAGGGATACCTGCAACCTAGATATACAGTATATGTAACCTATTTCGCTTACTGCCCCAAGCTTCTGAATGGCAATGGTTATCCCTCATGTAGGTAGTGATAATGAAAAGGAGAAGAAAATGTTTGATAGGATTGGTGTGGCTTCTACTCTTGTCTTCCTTGAGTATCAACACACACCCTCCACATATGTCATCTCACTCCAGTTTCATATAAAAGCTGGAATTTGGGGATGCTTACCTGTCATCTCTTCCAATTGCTGCCCATGCTCGCTTTGCAAATCTTCCCCCTCCTTCTGCTAAAAGTGGCAGTGGATTAGTGTGGATAAAGATGCACTGCAGCCCCTCTTCACCTTTCTCCTCAGGGATCATCTCTGAAGTTGTCGCCTCCTTGATTCTGGGCTCTTGGGTTCTATTTCCTACAGGAAATTCTATAGTGTTCCCTCCCCCACCCATCTGTGATGTCACATAAATATAGCATTATGAAATTCACATTTTACGGTAACTGACGAGATCTTACTTATGCTGTGCCTTGACAGATGTGGTATCAGGGCTTTCTCTAGTAATTTCTGGAATAGGCAAGGCTGTGCATTAGCTCTGTCATAATAGGCACCTGTGATGTTCAAGGAAGTTGACTGAGTCAGGAGGATCATTTAAATTTAGCTTTAGAAAAGAAGTTAACTAAAAGTGTCATGTAAGAAGATGAATGAAATGCAACTATCCATATATTTTACACCAGAAATAGAGTTCATCAAAATCCAGTCCAGAAAGTTCTATAAAATTATTTTAGGGACATTTTTAAGTGCTGGTTTGGTTAGGTTCCAGCCCCCCTCCCCTGAATCATTATGGGACTGGTTTGGGGCCTTGTGGATTCTTTCTGTCTCCTTAAATATATATTAAAATATCCAACATTGCCATTTTCTAATATACAGTGGGGGAAAAAAGTATTTAGTCAGCCACCAATTGTGCAATTTCTCCCACTTAAAAAGATGAGAGAGGCC
>JANHFJ010005817.1:174572-185947 GCA_032468195.1 Cerberus rynchops
AAATCTCTCCACACCTAACTGAAAGAGGCCTCGTCAACGTCCCACAAAAAGCAGTCTGAGCCACCATTATCAGCTGTGTAGGGCAGATACTATTTGGAATGAGAAATTTCATTGCATTGTTCCTCTGGCTCTGAATCAGTGAAATTCAGGAGTTCAGAACGATACCTGATGTTATTCTTGAAAATGATGGTGACTGAAATTCGTATCAAAATTAGCTGATTTCTTCTTTTGCTTTAACTCAGTGTGGAATTTGCACATGAATAACTTATTATCTCTTCCATAGTAAGTGTCTGACTATGACCTTGCTATCATAACTGGGCTTTATTCTCTTTATGCAAAAAATATACTCAATTTGATTTCTGTATATTTCATCTAGTATTGCATAGTTATTTCGCTATTGGAAGACTATGCAGCAATGAAGAAATCTTTGGGTTGGAAAAAAATTGATGATGTTCTCCTGCTACATTTTCTTCCTTTATGTTTTCAACTTCCAATATCCAACCACAAACAGCATATCTTGCTTACCTATTCTATCCATTTCAGATTGAATTTGACCATAAATCTCCTAAACTTCCCTACAACTGCATCATTTGTTGGCTCATAAACTTACGTAGCTGTCACATCTCAGAGTTGCCCATAAAGTCTATTTTATATTACTCATTCATTGATTGAAGTGTACCAAGTATTGTCCTTGCTGTATTCTTCCTGATTATGAATCAATTCCTTTTTTTTTTTCATGTCCTGGGTAATAAATCTTCTGACTGAAAGTGTCCAATTCTGGATCATTTCAGTTTATAATGCCTAAGATATCAGTGAATGTTTCATTTTATCTTTAACTGTGTTGAATTTTCCCACATTTGTGGGTCTTTCATTCCATCACCTACTGTAATTCTTTGCAACTTTGGATTCTTTTCCTGCATGGCAGCATTAGCAACTATACTTCCCAAAAGCTTTAATCTTATTACATCATAAATATAATTAGTTCTCTGAGATATCCCCTGCTCTTCTCCTCAGTAGCCTGTTCAGTGCCATCCAGTCTGAGGGGCTATCATCCAGCACTATATCATCAATCATGTTATATGGCTAGTCTTTTGTAAACTACAAGAATAGGTTATTATTGCCTTCTCTAGCACAATATGAAATTATGCCTTTGCCATTGTCACTAAAGTGATTATCTGTCTCCAGCATTTTCATATACTGCTGCTGTTTCATATAACCGTCTGATTGCTTTAGTCAAGCACTTGAGATGACCTTCACATCTAAGGTGACTCTGCTGGAATTGCATACTTTTAGCATGTTCTTTCATCTAATCCAGGGAGCGTCTGCCCCACCTGAGGCAGCATAGCAGAGTTTAGAAACCATACATACAACCAATAAAACTCCCTTCCCTGTTTTAAAGTTGTAGTCTCAGACATATTTATTTGGGATAAAATAAAAGAACTTTAATTCTTTTAAACTGTTTTTAATATTTATATTGTATTCTGTATTTTTATTTGCTGTACACCGCCCCGAGTCCTATGGGAGATGGGGCGGTATAGAAATATTGATAAATAAATAAATAAATGAATAAAATAAAGCCAAGACAATTAGGAGAAATCACTGATGAATAAACAAGTATAGAACTATAAATAACCATGAACAGTTTGTCTCCATTTTACAGATGGCAAACCTCTAGTTCAAAGTACATACCCTGCTCTCAAACAAATGAGGGGGAAAAATCCCACTTTTTCTCAAGTACATTTTTCACTGTTAACTGCATCCTTGGCTGAAAGTTGATACCCTGAAAATATGGACTGGGTGCCCCAAACAGAGATGTCTTAAACAGTGTGCCTATTGCTAATCCAGACAGCATAAGACTAACCAGAAATGTTGACCAAAAAAAAAAAAAGAGGGAAAGCAGAAATAGATATATTATAGGACAATGTGGGGGGAGGGGAGAGAATTCCTTCATTTGATCTGTATTTGATTTCAAGGCAGCCAATTTCTCTTAAGTGGCTGTGAGGCAGGGAAGAAAAAATATTTTGAAAGGAAAAGGAAAGGTTGCCCGGGAAGCAGAGAACTCTGTGTACTCAAAAGAAGCTTCACATAAAAACTTGTGCTAGAGGGATCTTTAGATGTGGAAGAGCAGGCACTACCACACCACCAAATATTTTCTTCATCTGCCAGGCAATCCTTCTTAAAGTGACAGTAATATCAGATTCAGGCAATCTCAGTCAGATCCTTGAGCCCCAAGACTTTTTCCTGTCCCTTAAGATCCCCTCACACAGACCCAATATATATCAGCTTTTCCATTTGCCTGTTTTTTTGGCCACTGTCCATCCTCACATCTCACCCTGTCTGGTCTTTCAGTCTTTTTCTGAATCCCTAACAACTCCATGAAGTCCAGTATGCACTGCAAGCTCTGTCTCTCTCCAGAACCCCAGATTTCTGCCACACAGCCTTTTCTGACAGTAAATACTGTCTCTTATATCCTCTACACTAGCTTTCCCTAACTTGGCCCCTTCCAGATGTGCTTAAACTCCAACTCTGGGGAGTTTTGGCCTAACATATCTGCAGACTGCCCAGGAGACGTTCAGTCCCTAAACGTGAGTCATTTCTCCACTTAGTTATTTAGGTATTTATTTGCTATGTGATACTCAATTCCTCTCTCATTCCCGGATGTTCAACAAACAGTTCTAAAGTACAAGATAAAGAACAGTAAAACTAACCTAGCTAAACACAAAGGTGAAACTGGAAAAGTGCATCAGTTTCCCCACTCACCTCCACGTACAAATACACATGTTTAAAATGCAGGGCACCGCACATTCCAAACATATGGCTTCTCGCTTGGCTTCCTACTTCTGTATCACAACTTAGCCAAGTCAGTATTGTAAGTTCACACGACGTACTAAACTACAGATAACCGCACGCGGTGAAGTTCCTTTAACACGCTAAGCTAGAAAGTGGTTGGCTAACCGTATTCTAAATGTTCGAAGCCAGTTTCCCTACAAATACAAAAACAACTATTTCCCTCTCTTTCTCTTCCGCAGATACTACCGAAGTCCTGCCTTCAACAACCACAATCCCTTTTCTTCGTTTTCGGACCCACCTCCCTTGCATTCAGGCAGCTGCTCGCTCACCCTCGCGAACATGGGCGTCAGGACAGCCGATTCCAGTGTCCGGCTCCCGTCGCCCACCTCCTTCGACTGCCGCCCCAACTTCTTCTCTCCATGCTCTGCCTCAGATTCAGGCTCCGCCCGGCTGCCACCCCCTAAAGCCTCCCCAGGATGGCAGCCAGTCGAGCGAACGGACAGAGGCAGGGGGCCGGGCTCGGGGGACTCTCGACAGCCGCCGGCCTCCCGGCCGGCCTCGCATGATCCAAAGTGAGAAGGGGAAGGAGGGGACTCGTTTAGTGACGTGAGAAGAGTCATGCGTGGGGGAAATGGCTTACATAAACAAGACGCAGTGAAATAAGGATCCTTAAGAAATTCACTTTCTTTCTCTCTTAATATCCAGACTGACTATGAACAGATAGGAACATTCAAAAGTTGCTTGCTTTAATAATGAACCAAGATGGTCCCCGTGATTTCTGTAAGTTTGATACCTTTTAAAAAAACAACAAACTAAAGCACTCTCCTTAACGACCAATATATCAAATGCCAAAGCACCAGAAACAAAAATTTTACAATATCTTAATGCAATAATAAGAAACCATAGTAAAATATGAACAACACAAATTAAAAATTCTTAATATAATAACCTACCTTACATCTTCTAAAATATGTTGAATGTTCATTGCATACAGGAGGCTGTTTGTCTTGATCGGGGGCTTAGAGACCTCGATATTGGTAATTTTGTGTTATAATAAATCACCTATTTAATCCTGTACTCTGTTTCAAAGTAGTATTCGGATGCTTGCATTGATTATCTTATACAAATTGTAGCTCTGCTCCCAACTTAACCTGGAAAATACAGTAGCATCTGATGAAAGGAAGAAAAAAAGATGCAGGGGATATTGAGTATTGATATAGTTTGAAGTTCTGTGAAACTACAGCATCTTGAAAACAAAGATTTGTCAACTCAATGATGGGCTGGGAATAAAAAAGCAGATGACTCTGGAAGCATGCAGTTATCACATTTATTATCTCAAGAGTTGTAAATAGATCACACTTTATTTATTCAGGTATATTAATTGTAGTTCCATGAGAAGAGTGGTCGCTACGCATATAGTAATAAAGTAGGGACTGGTGTCTCTGGAAAGTAGGATAAAAGGGACATTTGGCAAAATATATGTAGAAACAAGGAAGTAAATACAACATTTTGAAAACAGAATCACATGACAGTCCCTGAATTTTAAAGCTGCTTCAGGAAGACACATAGCTGTAAGATGATGCATAATTAGTTAAGTATTATTTCCAGTGGAATGATTTTACAAGATTTGTCACGGAGCATGAATTTTTTTGTTGTTAGCTATGTAGGCATCTCAAGCCAGTTTCCTGTGTTGCCTGCAAGATAGCAGTTAACTCCTTTGCTAGACAGTGAGCAGATGTTTTTCTATTCCATTCAACTCTTTTAGTAGGAGCACATACTTCCATTAAATAATATCTATTTTCAACTTTTACAAAAAAAAATTGCACACTTATTTCAAAAGTGTAAAAATGCAAAATATAATTTTTCAGCAAAGTGAAAGCAAGTTCCCAGCCTCTTCTGTGAGAGGTGGGGCTAAAATCCTTGCTTTGCCTGTTTCTGCAAAAGCACATAAATCAGACAATCCCACAGGCTGCATTGGAGTCATGGAATCAGTGTGTGTTTATGTGTGAACAACACATGGACAACCCTTTTCCTGTTCCCTGACACAGCTGAGATTAATTCTTTTTTTTCCCTTGTACCAGGCTCCAATTAATTGTATTTTTAAAAACCCACTAGCATTCACCTCTTTAAAGAGACTTATCCTTTCAAATATCAGTCTTCCCCAGTAGTGCACACATATGCGCAAAGTACTTGTTATAATTATCAAGATTTTTGCTGTCTGATTTTTAATTATTCAATTACTATCAGTTTGACATCTTATATCCATGCCATAGCCTAACCTTCCACCCAACTTTCTGTTAGTGAAACCAATGTTAAAATGATGTTTTTTTTTTTTCTTCCAATATAAATCTGCTATCTCTATGCTATTAAAATTCTTACTGTATTTGTCTGTTTGTACCTTCAGGTTAGCCCAAACAATGCATTATACTGCAGTCACTTTTGAATCTAAGCACCTCAAATCTGCTAATTTAAAAAATGCATAAAAAGCTAGGAACCATTACTCCTATAGAATTGAAATTTCCATCATGGCCAGAACAGTTTTATTTGCAAATTTATGAAAGGTTGCAACAACCCTACAGTTACATTAACATGATTTTCAATGTTCCCTGCTAACTCCCCACAAGCAAAGTCAGTGGGGAAGCCATCAGGAAGGCAGAAGTTGATCCCTCTCTGACTGCTCTTTTGCTTGTCTGTGGTCTGTTTATCAGTTTAGGTAAGATGTTGAGTGAGTTTTGCCCCATTTTAACAATGGAAGCAAGAAAGGTTGTAAGTGAATCAATGCAGTTGATAAATTAGTAATCTGATTGTTAAGTGAATCTAGCTTCCCCATTGACTTTGCTTTTCAGAAGGTCTAAAAAGGTGATCCTATGACCTTGGGACAGTAATCATCATAAATATGAATCAATTTCCAAGCATCTGAATTTTGATCACATGATTATGGGAATTCCTCAAAGGTTGTAACTATGATATATGATCATAAGTCATTTGTTTCAGTGCCATTGTAACTTTGAATAGTAACTAAATGAACTGTGAACTAAATACACTAAACTAGCTGTATTAGCATATTCAGGCAGCATCACTATCTATTTCACTTGCATATTCCCAAAGGAGAATTTTCTTTTAAATTGTTAATACAAAAACTGCATTTTCTCCTCTGCTTTTGAGTTGCTAATCCTGTAAGAAGAATGCTTCTCAGAAGGATTATTTTAATGTGAAAAGTGCCATGATTTCAATTCTGAAACTGGGCCCAAATTCTTGATTGAATTCTGTCATTCCAAGCAGATTAATCTATGGCTCCCATCTTCCCAACCACAAGCCTATTACCTGCTGAATGAGGACACTGGAGATTTTAATACAACATGTCTGAAAAAATATTTGATTAAGGGGATCTAATGTGCTTTATTTCTACCATTTCTGCTGAGGACCAATTGGTCTGGAGACCTTTGGGAGGAGAAATTGCTAGGAAAGAAAGTGATTGGTTGATTTATTTGTCATTGTCAACTCTTAGTGACTACATAGATAAGATTTTCTTCATCATGTGTCCCTAATCTGGTCTTTCAGCTCTACAGATGATACCCCCACCTAGCTGCTGGTTTCTTTCACATTCAGAAGACGCATTAAAGCCTTCTTGAAAGAAAAGCAAAAGGTTAGCATCTCCCTTATCTTACCAATTTTCACCTAAAAATCCCACACAGACAACTCTCTTCATATTACTCAACAATCACAGGCTAAGAGTCCTTTATTTTCTTTCATAAAGTATTATTTTACCCTTAATCTCCTGTGTTTATAGCACAGTTTAACCCAATTAAGTCTTTTCACTGAAAAGATACTTTGCACATTAGAGGAAAATAAATGAAATAAATCTTCCAGATAACAGATCTCTAAGTATGGATTTTAGCATGCTTGTGTCCTTGTGGGTACTGTTCATAAGGACAAACAATTTCAAGAATGGCATCCTGTTATCACTCTCTGCAGGATTTTTTTAATAGCTTGGAAGTTACATAGTTCTTTACCAATATGTGCTTCTAAGCATTCTAAAATAAACCGATCAATGTACACAAAATTAGATGGTCTTGACAGCCATCATGATGTCCAGGCATTTCTTTAACAACTTTCTAAATTTTTGGGTTTTGGTGATGTCATAGTGTGTCTTGAGCCATTCCTAATGCAGTTCTTTTTGAATCCTATTATACTTATTGTATTGTATTCCTGAAACAACTGTGTACACCTCAAGAGGGACAGGACCAGAGTAGAAAGCAAAGTGTATCCTCCAAACTGAACGAAACAACCTGTACTGGTTTATATTATAGTGATAGATAGGACGATAGGATAACATGCCAAAGATCACTTGCAGAAGAAATCCAAAGAGGAGGCCCATAAATATTGTCCAATTGTGAACTGACTACATAATAGTATACCCTTGGTGAGGATGTAGAAACAACACAGATTGGTGCACTATTAAATTTCTCATGTGATCACACTTAATGTTGCAAGTAAGCCATGCCAGTAATAGCTCCAATTAGACATTACCAAGTAATGTTAGTATATTAGATTTCCCTACTGTTCTTGTATAGTTATATATAGAATGCCTTGGAAAATTACCAATGAAAAGTGTAGTTTCATATTGGAGATTATGATCATTGTATGGAAAGGAAAACCACACACGTTTGAAATTGGAGAACATGGTCCAAAGGTTATCTGCTCAAAGACCATATGGATAAAAGCTACTTTACAAAATTTCAACATTTACAGAGGAATCTATGCACAAAAGAAAAGATGCTTCCATTGCCCCCACAGCAATCTTGCACAATTGAAAGATTTTAATGATTTTTTTACCTTGAAATGTTCCAGCACTTTTTTTAATTTGCCAGGAATTTTATTTATTTAGTTATTCAGAATTATGAGGAACAGATGTTTGACTTATTTAAAGGATGTTTAATACTCGTCTTCCAGCCCAAAGGATAAAAGTATGCTTCTGCTTTACAAAAATGAAAGCATTCAGCAAGTTTTCCCAAGAAAGAATATAGTTGGCTATGTTTGTTTTTGCAATAAATCTTGTGCCTTATTAGGATTTAAAAGGAGAGCACAATAAAAATCAAGTAAATGAAATAATTCTCAAATGTATCAAGACTAGGCTTACAAAATTGCTAACAACAAAAACATCTACAAAACCATTTTCTTTTGGTACTATTTTGCAAAGATTTCAGACACAACTGATGTAAGACTAGTACCCACAATTGTCAAAGCAAAATGCATAATTGCAGCTCTGATTAAGTGACACTATACATTATTAGTTAGAGAAAACAGCAGGAAAACATTTGGTTCAACTCCAAAGCTGATTGTGTTGAAGATTGAGTGTGATGCTTTTTTAGCTAGTGTAGCAACTGTACAAATAGTTCATGAGTCAGCAGAAGTTTTACTTTGGGAGCACTTAATGAACATTTGTGTGACTTATATTAAATCAAATAGTGCATGTATTTGAAAAATAACTTTAAAAGAGACTAAAAACTCTGATCTGGGAATTACAAGCTGACACAGGAAAATATTATTACAGGTTTATAAACATGCAATGAACACTGCAAAGAAGATTTTTTAAAAAGTATAATTTTAACCTCAAAAATTACAGTTGTGCTTACATATAACCTGTTTGTCTTTCTTTAATTTGGCACTGGTGTACACTGTAGAAAGTTGTGGGACCTTAACTGGATTGAATGGAAACATGATTTTATTATAATCTAATACGAATATTACTAAAAGGGGCCGACATGGCTACAACATAATCACATTAAACCTAATTAGAAGAGAAGTAGAGTAATCTAATGTAACAGAAATGCTCCCCCCCAAAGAGATTTAGTGGTAGGGTGTTGTTTCACTCCATACTTTAGTTTTGAAGATTTCTGGATCTCCCCAGAACAAGTGAAAAT
This sequence comes from Cerberus rynchops, assembly GCA_032468195.1. Lineage (NCBI taxonomy): Eukaryota > Metazoa > Chordata > Lepidosauria > Squamata > Homalopsidae > Cerberus > Cerberus rynchops. The sequence continues at coordinate 183,287 of JANHFJ010005817.1, forward strand.
ATTAAATGTCCTCCAGAACAGTAAAATAAAACCTGTTAAATTGAGATATTCTGAGGGAATTGTCCTGGTGAGACTCTTAATCTGGTGCCACCTGCAAGTGATTCCATGTCATTGTTAATAGTGGGCAGATGATCCATTTTCTTCTAGCTCAGTGATACAGCTCAAATCACACAACTCTTTTATTTTACAAATGCCAACAGAGATGCCTTACAAGTTAGAGGCAAGGCAGACTAATTTCCCATTATGAATGTCTCCTACCAATCCCCAGTTTTCCTTCTCTCTCCTGAACTGCTAAAGTATGGAGATCTTGTACTGGGTTTCAGAGCAGCCTTGCAGTTAATACTCTGCCTTTTTAACTCTTTCATCACAAAAAAACAATATTGTGCACAGTAATGATGGAGAAGTGAAGCACAAGGGATTACAAAAAAGAACAAACAGAAGAAAAGTCATTTAAGCTTGTGCTTTCTTTTTGGGCAAAATTGCTCTCTGGTTAATAATTGCATGTTCTTTTTTTAAAGGAGCTCTAGCTTCTTAAACACTTTGCAACAGTTTTGAACTTCAGTTATACAAGATAAATGTTTTCTTATTTGAAAACAATGTATTAAAGGGCACAGGTTTTCTAATTGAACACATAAGGCAATCCAATGGTTTCATCTCAGTATAATCATAAACTTCATCTTCACACACAAAAAAGATAAGCCCTCAGATGGAATGTGTTTGTTGTCATATTAGAACATTATATAAAGGGCAATGTCATTATAATTTTAGGCCAGCCTTGTTGATTGCTTGCACACACAACAGAGGGGCATCAGATGAAATGGAGAGAAACAATGTATGACGGCTGCAGGGACACGTCAGTATAAATAGTGATTATGATCCTGGGCAACACTTGATTCAGTGTTAGCAACCCTTTCCTCAGCTGCACTTCGGACCTGTCATTCAACTGAGAAAAGGAAATAGCATTGCTATTGTCAATTTCAGTCCAACTTCCACATATCCCAGATTTATAGTGCTGCAAAAGAATGAATGTATCAGTCGATACACCTAGAACAGTGATGACGAACGTTTTACTTATTGAGTGCCAAAAAGTATGCGCTTTGTGCATGCCATCCACACTTGCATGTGGCTCCTCCATGTGTGCTGCATGTGCAACTGCACCATCTGTGCATGCATGCAGCTTTTGCACATGTAATGCACATGCACTGCACACAGGCACTCACACACACATGAGCAATGGCATGTGCATGTTCAGGAGAGCTCCAAAGACCAGCTGGATGTCCTGCTGCAATTGCGTGCATGCACAGCGGAGGCCCAAAGACTAGCTGGGTCTCTGCAATCGTGCATGCATGTGTGTGCAATCGCTTGTGCATGCTCAACTGGAGGTAAGTTGGCTGACAGCTTGTGTGCTCAGCAAGATGGCTCTGCGTGCCACCTGTGGCACCCATGCCATAGGTTCGCCATCAAGGACCTAGAAGAAACCCATGGAGTATGGGCACACATGACTTGTCCATTACAACAACTAATAAGGAAAAAGTGTAGCCATATGAAATCATTTCTTGGCAGAAGCAGCAGAAAGACCACATCATGCTCATTCAAGCATTACACTGGCAGAAACATCTGCAGAAACTAGATATTTGTCATGCCATCAGAACAGGCCAAAATAGCCATCTAGAGCAGTGCCTAGTGACAGGAGAGGAGGGAACCTACCTGAAGCAAGCTAAGGTCAATAGGAGCTGGACAGATCCCCGTTCCTGGTTGAATTACCTTGGTGGACAAGGGTTCTAAATTCTTCATACCGCAAGATTTGTGTCTTGGAAGAAGATGAAGAACATTACTTTAAAGCTGAAACAGCCAAAGTAACTTCAAGCTGCCTCCCCTGACTGGCTGAGAAGGACTTATAGGCAATGTCATGGTATGTCTTTGAAAAATTGTTATCAGGGCATTTTTTACTGCCATTAGCAGGACAGAGAAGCTTTGCGGCTATAATAATAAGTGAAGATTCAAATATTACATGATTTTGAAGCACTAAATCCATGGAATTAAGGGTCTACCACACTGGACTGGACTTGAGGTGCAGATTGTATAGGAAAATCTCAATGATAACCAAACACATAGAGCAGGATGTAAGATGCAAGGAGGAACACATACACTGATTGTCAGAACCAAGTAACTGGCACTGTGTATAGGAACATCTATGCAGTATATGGACTACCCTTCCATGTCCAAATGGGGGATTCCACAGAAGGTCATGGAGAATAACAGCACTAAGATCCTGTGGAACTTCCAGATCCAGACATGCACTTACTGGCCAATCAGCTAGACATTTTGGTAATAGACACGGACCAGAAAATAGTGGTGTTAACTGACAACAATATTAGGAAGAGGCATAATAAGCTGGAGAAGTACCAGGACCTGAACAAATAACTATAGAAAATGTAGAAAGAGAAGGCCAAAGTGGTCCCAGTGTTGGTAGGAGCACAAAGCACTGTGATTTCTAAGCTGGGAAAGTGGCTCCAAGAGATCCCAGCAAGAACATTAAAACTCTCGGCCAGTGGTAGAATTCAAATTTTTTTTTTTAGTACCGGTTCTGTGGGCGTGGCTTGGTGGGCGTGGCTGGGGGTGTCATGTGACTGGGTGGGCAGTTTCTGTAAGCAGGGCAAT
>JANHFJ010005817.1:223292-235258 GCA_032468195.1 Cerberus rynchops
TGGCATGCAGAGCCATCTTGCTGGGCACACAAGCTGTCAGCCAACTTACCTCCAGCTGAGCAAGCATGCGCAATTGCAGACACCCAACTGGTCTTCAGGCATCTGCTGTGCATGCGCCCGATTGCAGCAGGAAATCCAGCTGCTCTTTGGAGCTCTCCTGCGCATGCACACGTGATTGTTCATGTGTGCGTGAGTGCCTGTGTACAGCATGTGTGCACTGCATGTGCAAAAGATGCATGCATGTGTAGATGGTGTGTTTCCACATGCAGCACATGTGCAGATGGCGCAAAGCACGTACTTTTCAGCACTCGGTAAGTAAAAGGTTCACCACCACTGCTACATATCCTTAATCAGGAGTTAATTCTGTTACACCTTATAGAACTCACTTTTAAGCAGATTCACCTATTTACCCATTACTAACCATGATTTGTTGACTAATCTATGATGGCTAACCTGAAAATAATACTGGTAGTCCTCAACTTACAACAAGCCATTTAGTGACTGGCTGAAGTTACAACACTAAAAAAAGTGATCTATCAGCATTTTTTACACTTACGACCATTAGCATTCCCATGGTCATGTGGTCAAAATTCAGATGCTTGGTAACTGATTCATATTTATGCCAGTCGTAATGTCCTGTAGTCATGTGATCATCTTTTGTGGCCTTCTGACAAGCAAAGTCACTGGGGAAGCCAGTTTCACTTAACAATCATGTTACTAACTTAACAACTTCAGTGATTCACTTAACAACTGTGGCGTGAAAGATTGTAAAATGGGGCAAAATTCACTTAACTGTTTCACATAGCAACAGAAATTTTGCACTCAATTGAGGTCCTCATTCAAGGACTACTTGTATAAAATTTCAAACCATCTGTATTATTGACTTAGCATGAGACCAATTTTAAAAGTGACATGATTTGGATTATAACATCAATTTAAATAAGCACTTCATTTATTTATTCATTTAAAAAAGAATGGGTCTTGCAGTAGGATTCATAAAAAGATAAAAATGAAACTTCACCTTCTCACAGCCTTACAATCCAATAGGAAAAAGGAATATGGTGCAAAAAAAAAAAACCATAAGTAAAACCAGTAATTGCTGTAAAGTTAGTAGTATTTAGACTGTTGCAAATTGACTGCAAAACTACCACTAGATGACCACTAGATAGAAGCAAAGAGTTTTCTCTTTGCTGCTGTACAGTAATAATCTGGATGTTTGTAGCCTAAATATGGTAGTTCTAATAATATTGTTTTCTTTTACTAGGTGGAACAGAAATTGTTAAAAAAATGAGAAGGAGCTGATAACTAATGACATGCAAAAGCCATGGTTGTTTACCATTTTCTGGAGGGAGAATATGATAAAATTGTCTCTTACCAAAGCTTTATTTAACATTAAGCTATTAAAGCTTGCATTGATATTGATATTCCAAGTGCAATTATCCCAATTTTACTCATGGCTAAAAGTTAACTGATTGGTCATTTTTAATCTTTCTCACCAAATAGTGTTCAGGAGAAATTATGTGAAAAAGCTGATCTTTCCACCTGCCAGTCAGTTACCGTAATGAATATTTAAACTGAACTGAATAGGATGGGATTTATTGTGGAGGGGAAAAGTCATTAAAAATAGATTAAATATAAAAAAAAACAAAAATATCTTGAAAACTTCCTCTACTAGTCAATATGCCAGATTATTATTGACTGCTTATTTCAAACTCCTTCCAGTCACTGATCTAGAATTAGTTGCTATTAAGAACTTGGAAAGAAGTCCAGAAGTTGTGCTTGATTTGGTCTTTTGTGGTCATCTAATTTTAATAGTTAAAATTTTAACCCTCAATATTTTTAGTTGATTCTTATGTTTCCCCAATTGATCTCAATCATGTGAATTTTGTTCTCCCACAAGTTGTATCATGTAACCATAGCAACCTTTGCCCAAGACAGATTAACGTTTTTTTCCTAGCAGAATGATGTCAATCTTTAGTAAATCTTGATTCTTTTAACATTTCTTTTTTTCCTATCTACACTGCTTTATTTTTTTAATATGCTCTGTGAGTTCACTTAATAATAGCATGCAAACTATTGTTTATGGGTTAGCACACATATGTGAAATCACTCAACTATGGTTTACTAATTAGTGTAAATTGTGAAGCCAGCTATTATGAGTGCCAGACAGCCTGGTATTCTTCTACAGCTACTCATAAAATAGATGAAGTTTCAGAGGAACAAATAAAAATTGAGAGAGAAACAGGAGTTTAGTTAATATGTAAAGTTAAAATCTAGAACAAAAAAATTCAGGCAACCCAACTTAGACCAATATTGAAGACAATAGGTAGAAAAGAGAAACAAGGACTAAGCAACTTTCTAGAATATGTTCTAGAAATAATTTTAGAAATAAGCTCCCTCAAATTGAAGTCATTTTGAAGCATCATCTTAAAAGGTGTTAGGAGTCAAACACCTTGATGTCTATGAGTCACAATATGAATAGAACACCAGAAGCACACCAGAATGGCTTCTGAATTTGTCTGAATACAAACATACATATGCTCATGACAGTCTACATTTCAGCTTTCCCAATTTAACTCTTCCTTATGGCTTAGACTTTAAATCCGTTATCTCCAGCCATAGGTGGGTAGCATACCCGCTGAATTTTAGCTTAGGCCCTTCAAAGGCTTATGCCTTATGGCTGCCTTTCAAAACTTGAAACTTTTCAGGTAGAGCTACAATTCACATGCCATATTCAATCAGCATGTTACCATGCAGTGATGAGGGTTATTGGTCTATGCATCTTCAGGATGTTAGGTTAAGAATATTGTTCTCTACAATATGAATTAAAGCTAATCAAGAGATGGTTCTTTCTTTTAATCAAGATTGTGTTTTTCAATTGAAAAATCAGAAACATTTGGGGGTGGTTGGGTGAATGAAAGTTAGAAAACAATCAGTGTATGGCTGCCTTAGAAAATAAATCTCCATCTCCTAGGACAGCATCAGAAGAAACATTGAACAATATAAAATATACTAAGGTAAAACCCAAAGGGTTTTATCTCTAACTTGCAAAACAAAAATGGATTTAACTTCTTGTAGTAATAGTACTGTATATTGCTTTTAACAAAAGCACCTTTTTGACAGAAAACAGTAAAGTATCTGCATACCATCTGCTTTTATTGAAGAACTGAAAACATATGTGAGAACTACAGGCACAAATTTTGCTTGTCTTATAACTGAACTATTTTGTTCAATTCTAAATGTGTAAAGCTATATTCCGTAATACATTTCAACAATCATCTGGGCCTCCTCTTCCAAGAAAGGAAAGGAAAACCCCTTGAGAGAAATGAGAAAGAAACAATCATCTTGATTGGGACACAAAGACCCTTGGGAGCCAGCTACCTGCATAATGTGCTATTTATATCACCTAATGTAACCTCCTTCTCAGGCTCTTGTCAGAAAGCAGCTCATACCAGCACTGACAGTCTATGAAATAGTTTGAAATCTGTGTGTGTGTGTGTGTGTGTGTGTGTGTGTGTGTGTGTGTGTGTGCGTGTGTGCGTTAAAAAAACTATTCTACCAACCATCTGTGAGCTTTCCAAGTATTTCCAAAAATTCATTTCACAATCACCTTTCATAAACGTAAACAGTATTTATTGGAAAGGGAGAATGTTTCCATCTCCCACCAATATATTCTGACACTTATATACTGTAATGAAGAACATAAGAAATTATTTGGGCAAACAAAATAACCTTGCACAAAATATTTAAAGTTATTGTACGCCATGTATTAGTTCACCAGCATTAATGATACAGTGTTTACAGAAATTTTCTAATAGCTAGAATATGGAATTCAGACCACTTTGAAATAGTTTCCCTGAAATATAAAAACTAGAGACATCTAATTCAGAAATGATAAATTTGTGACTTTCAGACTCTTACAACTCTCAGTAGCTGCAGCTAAAGTATCTGGTGCTAGCACTAATAGTGGCTAGAGTTCAGAAACGTCTGCAAAGTCATAGTTCCCCATCACTAATCTACAGAACAGGACAGGACAAGACAGGACAACAGAATTGGAAGGGATCCTGGAGGTCTTCTAGTCTAACTCCCTGCCCAAACAGGGAGTTTACCATCTAGATCAGGGATGTCAAATTCAAGGCCCAGGGTTCAAAATTGGCCCGCAGGATGCTTTGATCTGGCCCATGGGACCGCCCTGGAAACAGCAAAGGACCGGCCTGCATTGCCTCTGCCAGTGAAAACAGAACTCATGAGGGCTGCAGGTGGCCCTCCTAAGCTCCGATTTCACTGGTAGAGCATTTGTGCCACCACAGGCATCTTCGACACGAGCGATGTTGAGCTGGCCATGCCCATCCTGCGCCCTCCTAGGTCAAACACAACCTTGATGTGGCCCTCAATGAAATCAAGTTTGACACCCCTTCTATGCAGCCTTCATAGAAAATCATGTTTTAAGAGTCTGCACTCTTTCGAATCTGAAGGCTTTCAGATATATTCAATCACATGTTAACAATTCCAAGCTGACATGGCCTTCATAGAAATTTTAAAAACTGGTCTAACATATGAGAAGGGTACTAATTTAAGAAAGTGCTCCAAATGACATACTGCTTATGATAACACCAATTCTGCTTATGTGCATGTACTATTATGGCAAATGCAAATGACACATAAATAGAAAAGGCAGTCTTAATGCATCAAATTGCTACATAATACATCTCTGTACCTTGATGATGTCACCTGCCTTCCTAGAGAAAACACGTTTTCTGAACAAAGCTCAAACACTGGACAGAGACACAGAGAGAGAGACCTTGTTGTGCTACAGCCCTAACAAAGATGGATCAGATCTGTAACAGATGGCAGATACCTTTGAAATGTCATTGCTGAACAACACTGCAGAGCTTCAGGATAAGTCTCAGCAAAGCGAATTGTAACACTAACATTCCTTTCACCCAAGAGAATGTTAGTTCTAATTGTGAAAGAGAACATGATTCAAGGCCAGCAATTAACCTCATTGGTCTCTTGAGATGCCCCGAAGAAAGGTGACATTCACATTGGATGGCTTTCTGCAAGATGTCCTTTCCTGGCTGCTTTCTCACTCATTCCATACCATTCTTCTCAAGATTGCCAAGCTTACTAAATCTATTGATCAGGTTCATCATTCCATTACCAAACATTCAGCAATGTTTTTCATTGTTGCTGTTTTTTTAAACTTGGAGAAATGTGCATGTGCATAAAACTGTCTTTCTTAGAACTCAGGGCCATTTAATGACTACCGGATATTAATTATAAAGTATGCCAATATGAATGTCAGTAACCACATTGACAATGCTGGGTAATCAAGACTGAAATTAAGGCTAGTATTTTTGCCATTTGCAGGTGTCCGCACATGACATCTTTATTCTGCCACATCCCCAAAAGACTGCCTTCATCTCTATCTTCAGTCATGCAGAATATATCCTTAGACTGTGGTTGGCCATGATAGTAGTGTTTCCATTTAAACCAATAGCAACCACCAATACTTTCAGGACACATTTAGAATGCATTACATTTTCATTACCTATACTGACAGCCCCAATTCTTTGCCTTAAGCTGGAAGAGGGAGCAGGGAGAGAGCGCAGAGCTAACTGAGAGTTGCTAGCAGTTCCCTGCAGCTGCTGAATAGCTTGATTGAGGAACTGTGGGGTGAAGTGGGTTTGAGCTTAGCTGGGCAGCTCCCCTATTTCCCAAACTGGTAGAGACACAAAATTAACTTCTTCAAAACCAGCAAGAAAGCCAGCTGTCTCACTTTACCACACAGCTCCTCGATCCACTTACAAAGTTCTATCTTTCACTGAACCATCACTTTTCCAGAAATCTACTTACCTGCTTCCCCTGCTTCAATTAAATTCAGAGGGAAGATATCAATGCTGTTGACATACCTAACCAAACCAGTACATATTCCTGCCAGGAATTTTGACAACCCGGAATCAAACTGGGTGAAAAACCATAATTTTGGGCAAACAGAACCCCTATGTTTTATTGAGGAAGTACTTGGCGTCCCAAGATTTCTTGTAGGAGGAAGAATACTGGCAAGGTTTCATGACATCACTAGACCCTTTCCTATTGAGCAGATAGCGAGCAGTAGATGCAGAGTGACTATTCCATTCCATCAGTGCTGGGAGGTTGTTACATAGTGCCATACCTTGGCAGTAAGTTCTGTAATGGAGATGCTTGTTTTTTCAACTATTACTTTTCTTCAACAGTTTTTTTTTCTTGGAAGACTATATATACAAAATATGACTAACTTGATTCGACATTCTCCCAACACAGCTGACTCAAAGGAATTTAATCCTGGGCAATAGCAAATCTATTTTTGGGCTACTTTTAACTCCCTTGTGGTTAGTTGATTGGATCAATTGACATTTTCAATGCTCCTGACCCAAATATGCACATTTTTGGGAACAAGGTCAATATAAGAGAACACTTCCCCTGAGGTTATTTCAGCAAAGCTAGCCAGGAAGACTCCAAAGTTAGAAAAATCTGCAGTAGATGTATTATCATTTGTCAGCTCACTACTATGGCTGAAAAAGAATTAACAAGAATTTTACATTACCTTGAGAATGAGGGTTGTCTGGTTTCCAACAACCTTAGAACTGGTGGCACATATGCAATTTTGAAAACCTGTTGGCCATCTCAAAAAAGAAAAAGAAAACCCCCCAGCTTTTGCCATCTTCCCAATCGCAAAATGACTGCCTCAGGGGGCCATAACCACCTTCAATGTACCTATGGATCAGTAAGCAACCTGTCACCCCTTTATCTGTTGTCAGTGGGATGGTTCCTACTAAGGTAATGGAAATATTTCAAAAAGGAGAGTGCTTTATTATGAAGGGAGACAGCTCTAGCATCTTTTTTCTTTATATTTAAGCAGTGGTGCCTTTTGCCAGGCTTTTCCATTGGTTTCTTAAGTGCTCTTGGCATTCTTCATCTACAGTACTCTATGTCTGCATGCAGAGCCAGTTTGCTTTCTTTTGTATATCCCAGACACAGATGCAGCCAGGTGGCCTAAAAAGCTGCTTTAATAATGCTATATATACTGTATATCTTATATATATACATCTTTTAACAGATGTGTACTTCCCTATCTCTTGTGTTTGCAAGTTTAATACTTGCATATACTGTATAAGATACCAGCAAGAGGTGCTAGTATCCTTCTTCCTAAGTATGCCATACTCTGCTCTAACCCTTGGGCAAAGCCATGAAATATTATGGGTTCCAACAATCTGACTGGTATTTTCCTGGTGTGCTGGAAAGCCGATACTACAAGGTATTGTCCACTTCTACAGCTGGTAATATGCAGTGGATAATACACAGCAAAGGGACACAAGGATTCCCTCCTTGAAAATAAAACCCCAAGATGCAGCTGCTCTCTATGAAAAAGATGTCTCGATATACAATAAATATGGAAGCTGGGTAAAATCCTAGTTTAGCCATCAACTGCAGCAGCTTTTCTTCTATTTGTATAAAGCAGAAATCATATGCTTTCTTGCAAGAGAGTTTTGCAAACATAAGGGATAAAGATAGTTATTTATATTTTTATAAGCTATCCTAATGCACATAAAACTTGGACGTGGAAAAAAGCTGACCAATCTAAACTGAATTAAGTGTGGGTGAGAGTGTATAGGAACAAAGTAGAAATTATACGCACTGTTTGATTACCCTATTTTATTTCACTTTCAGAAACAGCAAGAGGCTTAGCTTCAGGTGATATTAGCTGTATACGGTCTCGTGCAAAAATTAAACCCAGATGGCATTTCAGCAAGATGAAAAAATAGATAGCAATTAAGCAATGTTGCTAATCAACTTCTATATCTATAAATGCTTCACTGCTCTGAACTTCTCTCCATCAAATGTGTGATCTAATGTAAACTGAAATATTTTAAAATGTTTTTTTTACTGTTAGTAAAGCTTCCCCAAAGCTTGATCAACCTTACTGATAGTACCCAATTAGAAAAGGCAATTTTGCAGAAGTCAAAATATGTTAATTCAGAGTGTGAAATGAAAGGGAAGGATAGAGGGCTATATGTCTGTATGTCTACCACCATTTAAAAGGGGGTTTTGTTTATCATTAATAATAGCAAGGACAACAAAGGAAAATGAAAAAAAAATCTCTATTTGCTTCTACATACAGGCAGTCCTCATTTAGCAATCACTGTTGGGACTAGCAAAATGGTCAATAAGCAGAGCAGTGACTAAGTCAAACTATGACAGTGGTTTATTTCAGCCTTTCTTCCCTTTACAGACCTGCAAAGGTCACAAATGCAAGGGTTGGTCAATAAAGTTACTTTTCCATCACTGTTGTAACTTCTAAGCATCACTAAACAAGGCAGTGTGTCCTGCACTGCCTGTATTTACTGTATATATATCCCTTTCAGAAATTATCCTTTTCTATAGTTTAGATTTAGAACACCCACAAAAATAAGAGTTTCTTAAACCTATAGCTAACAAACTATTCAATGCATTGATGAACATTTTCCTAGGAAATATTTTACTGCCATCTTTCTTATGAGTATCTGAAGAAGAGCTCTGTGCAGTTCCTAAACACGCACACTCTCCACACAAGCAAGTGGAACAGAAGGAATAGATGTTTTTTTTGTATTTTTGCAAGGATGGCCCTGAGCTGCAGCAGGCATGAGTCAATGTCATTCTGCTAATCTTTTCACTCAGCCTTTTGAAAAAGCAGCATAGGCACACATCCTCCTGAGCCTCAGGGGAACTGGATGGTTTCCTTAATGTAAAAGCAAGTATGCCTCCTATGAAAAGACAAATATGGTATCTCTGCCCTCTGCCTACAGCGAAGGAGGAACATGGCTACAGGGCAAGTTAAAAGCTTCTAGTGTATCGCTTAGCCAGAACAAAGGGATTCATAAATCACCCAGGGCATGCAATGCAGCTGGCAGTGTTAGTTTTTTAGAGAACAATCCCATAACATGAAAGGAATTGAAAAGAGGTTGCTTTCTTTCTCTAAAAGAGAGCAGAGGTGGGGGGGCCTTCACTAAGCAGGACTACCTTCTTGAGAAAATGTTATAGCCAATGCATTGCTTTATATAATATTTTGCATCTACAAACTCAGAAAATATCATGGAATGGGGCACAAATTTACTCTATTAAAAAAACAACAACCAAGGGCCTTTTCTTACTTGCACTAAATCATGGCGACCTCTTTATTTTCTACCATTTTCCCATGATGCTGCCTTTCCCTTCATTCTAAGCTCATGAGAAACAAGTTTAAGTCATCCAAAGATGCACCAGTGGTAAATCTGTATTTCTCCCTTTATTCTCAAAGTACCCAAGAATAGCTTCATGGTGAATAAACTCAGTCTTAATTTATCATCTGCTACTATATTGGAAAGAATTCAGGTGAATTAAAACACAGGCAGCAAAGGCAAGATAAAGGATCAGCCACGAGGACAGCAGATTTCATGGCAAAATTGTTTTTCTGCCAACTTGAGGGCAGATGGAGAACATGTCAACTCAGCCATGGGGAAAGGCCACTTTTTTAAAAAATCAGAATTCCTCACCAATCCAAACTTATGTGAGGAGTGATCATTTTCATATTTTAACAGAATTTCTGGAGGTAGCACATAATTGTTTAATTCTACGTGTTAGGAATACCATTACCATTGACTGTCCAGAACTACCTAGTTAGTACATTCCCTCTGTAGCACAACAGCCCAGAGGTTACTAAATTGCCTATTCTGGGTCTTTCTTTTCTTTCTTTCTTTCTTTCTTTCTTTCTTTCTTTCTTTCTTTCTTTCTTTCTTTCTTTCTTTCTTTTTCTTTCTTTCTTTCTTTCTTTCTTTCTTTTTCCCTTTCCTTCCTTCCTGTCTTTCTTTCTTTCATTCGTTTTCCCTTCTTTTCCCTTCCTTCCTCAGTCCCTCTCCTTCCTTCCTTTCAATCTTCCTTTCCTTCTTTTCCTTTCCTTCCTTCATCTTTCCTTTTTCCCTTTCCTTCCTTTATTTCTGTCTTTTTCTCTTCTGTCTTCAGTCATTTTTCCTCTTTGCCCCTTCCTTCCTCAGTCCCTCCCTCTCCTTCCTTCCTTCCTCCGTTTTTCCCTTCCTTCCTCAGTCCTTCTTTCCTTCCTTCTTTCCTTCCTTTTTCCCTTGTTCCCTTCCTTCCTCCTTCCTTCCTTCGCTCTTTCTCTCTTTCCCTCCCTCCCTCTCGTGTCCCAGTGTGTCCCAGATTCTCTCTTTACACAAAAGACTCCTATTTCCAGGTCAAAAACCCAGAAGGTAGGGTTGCATTCTGAAGTCAAATTAAGGAGCGAGCCTCTTTTAACAAAAACAACCCCCTCTGGGGATTCTGTGCGCCACTCCGGTTTATTCCGGATTTCCTGATCTATGGTGTATGGAGTACACAGAGACGCTCCATAAAATGCAATCGCTGCATAATTCAATTACTGAGCCACAGCCCCGGAGAATAAACACACAGAAGCCCAGTCGGGGTGGGAAGAAAATCAACGCCCCGCTCCCTTTATTAAGGGGGACAGATCTGGGCTGTAGAAATCCGGACAGCCACTAGGAGAGGAGCCAGATGTTTAGTGGGCTTGTCTCTATGGGAAGAATTTTTTTCCTACCCGGATTTGTAAAAATTACCTTTTGCTTAGGATGGGATGGATGGGGAACCGGGTGAGAACTTTGGGGTTACCTCGACTTTTCCCACCAATCTAAATCGGGGTGGGGGGAGAGGAGGGCACGCAAGGAGAGGGAACAGAGCTATTGATAAATAATACTGTCGTTATTAAAAAAAAAATAGTGTCATATATTTCAAGGAATCCCACGAGATTCGAGCCTGCTTGTGCTTGCCCTCTGCTTGTTACACGTGTGCGTGTGAATGGCGGCCAAAGCAGCCGTTCAATAGTGGACTACGCGCTCTCTACTCCCCCTCCCCCGGAGTCCCATCGACTGCAACGATTCCTAGGAGGGAGATCGGCTACCCGGCGGGAAGCATTTCCACAGACAGGCAGGCGAATCCCCGTCCCCTTGGCAAGGAATCTCAACTAGCGCCCCCCAAATCAGCTCCCTCTTGAAGACCGGGGACCCCCGATCTTAGCTCGAACCGACGGGTGCGGGGTTCCTAGCACATCGCCCCATGGCCGAGGGCCACAAAACGAGATTAGAGCCGCCCCTTCTCTCCCCCCACCTTTTTCCTGACCTTCCCAGACTCCAGTAACGTTTTAAAGGTCCATCTTCTGAATTTTTGAGGAGGGGGAGACACGCAGAAAAATCACAGCTCTGAAAAAGTCCCGGGGATGGGGAAGAAACATGTGAGGGGAAAAAACTTTGGCGATCAAAATCGGCCTTTGGAAGGCCACGCGCTGCATTGGAAGGCCTGTGGGGTCCCGACGAGAAAAAGCAGCGAGACGAACGCGTGTAAGGAGGAGAACGTGGGAATGGGGCGAAGGGAAGGAGCTGGCGAACGTAGGAGACGGTTGTACTCAGAAGAAACCAAACCACCCCCCACTCCACAAATAAACCTGGCGGGTTGTCGGAGGAGCGAGTCAGCGCTTTTATTAAGAGGAGTTTCTCAGGAAAGTTTTTAAAACTGAAGACCTGAACATTGGTTTCTACCTCGTTATTGTAATTGCGATTATCTTTTAAGCGGATACTCTTTTATATTGTGGAATTATCCAAAGAATATGTGTAGCTTAGAGGGGGGGCAGGGACCCCACTGTGCACTTATCAACTTTATTGTTATTTTCTTCCCTTATTTGTCGTTGCATTATTTACGGTGCCAAAAAATAAAAAATAAGGCGCAGTATATATGTATGTGTGTGTGTATATTGTGTGTGTGTGTGTGTGTGTGTGTACAATATATATGTTTTCGTAGATTTTCACGGGTACAGGTATGCAGGTCTAGGTGTGTTCGGGTCTTTTTTTTCGTGTAAATTTGAGACTATATGTATATATATATATATTGTGTGTGTGTGTGTTTGT
>JANHFJ010005818.1:0-10782 GCA_032468195.1 Cerberus rynchops
GGAATATGATTTTTGGAAGGTTGGGCTAAATTGTAAACTCGGGCTATCCATTTTGTCTCTTAAATTGCCTTCCCCAACCTTCCAGAAAAAAACCTAGAGCTGAGAAAATATCTACAGACCCCTCACATCCTGGACACAATCTGTTTCAACTCCTCCCCTTGGGATGCCGCTGTAGGGCATTGCATGCCAAAACAACTAGACACAGGGACGGTTTTTTCCCCCTCATCCCACGACTCTGCTTAACACCTAATTCCCACAATACTGCCTTATGTCTAAGTGTATTTACCCATATGGTATGGCTGTAGTATTATTATTATCCTTCTCATCTACTACATCCTCTTATTGGTATCATTATTATTACTAATATACCATTAGTAGCTGCTGGCAGTATTACTTGGTCTGTTATGTGGATGTTTGTGTGTTTTTAGGGGGTGGGGAATTTTGGTGCATGGGAGTGTGGATGGGGATTGTTATATGGGTGTGGGTATTGGGTCTGGTCTCTCAGTGTACTTTCTGCACCAGAGACAAATTCCTTGTGGATCTAATCATATTTGGCTAAATAAAGTATTCTAATACTAATAAAGTATTCTAGTATCCAACAAATACTTTAGAACTCTAGTATTGTAATATTATGCTTAAGTTATGTTGCTTTCTAAAGGTATTTTGATGCTGTGCAAGCAAAAGAACAAAGACGACAACAAAGATTACGAGTGCATACAAGTTATGATGTAGAAAATGGTGAATTCCTTTGTCCTCTCTGTGAATGCTTAAGCAATACTGTCATTCCTCTTCTTCCTCCTCCAAGGACTTTGTTTAGCAGGTTAGTAATTCCATGAAATAATTTGTTTCTTAATTAATAATTATTTATGTACAGGTAATCCTTGATTTAGGATTTAGATAATCAGGCCGTTAGCAACCATTCAAAGTTATAATGGGCCCCCAAAATTATGCAAACTGGATTCGAAGTTCTGATGGACATGGACACACACACACACACACACACACACACACACACACACACACACACACAGATCCAGCCAACATTTATGGTCGTTTGTAGCATTCTGCAGTCGTGCAACCATAATTTACAATATTTTTTGCTAGAAACTGGTATCTACTTCTAGTTCCCGGCAAAAGACGCCCATTGCATTCACTTAATGACCACTGTAAAAAAGTCATAAAATTATGTGCAGACATTTGATGGCCTGCTTAATGACTAGGATGACTTACAGCTGTAATTTTAGATCCAATTACAGTCGTACATTGAGGACTATTTGTATATGATAGATATGGATAGTAAAGTGCTTTAGTTTGGCAAGACTTTGTTTATACATGTGGAAATAGTAAAGAATTCCGCTTGAAAGAATACCCATATATCATTCTTAGTTTTGGGGCCTGCTTACCGTTTGCCTTCCCTGTTGACCTCCCCAGAAAGTCAGCGGGGAAGCTGGCAGGGAAGGTCACAAATCCCTGGCACACTCATATGCACCCTTCCTGACCAGTGCCATGCCTCTTGCACTCTCATACTCATCCTGGCCCCATCTCGACTTGTGCTGCGCCTTTCATGCATTGTCACAGATCTTCCTTTCTCATGCCAACCATTCCCTGCCTCTCCACACAATCCCTCGTTCTTGCTTCTCACCTGATAACAGCCACTTACCTAACTGGTTGTTGGAAGCTACCTGGAAGTTTCCCCACCTAATTGCTGTGGGATTCAGTTAACAACAGCAATGGGACTGCAGAGATTGCTGTTGCTAAGTGATGCATTTGCATTTAGATCCCATCTCTTATCAATGGAAATTCCATTCTCAATTGCTATTGAAAGCCAAGGACTACTTATAAAAAGCACATGTAGGTAATGTTTTAATATTTAAGTAATACTTTACATTCGTTCATTTTTGATAGATTAGACTTCACAAAAGAACAAAATCTAGTTCAGTGGATAAGAAGAATATCTCAGCAAATCAAAGCATTGGTTATGCTTCGAGATCAGGAAAGTGCCAGTAAGTGTAAATTTCTAATTTATATTGCATGTATTTCTTGAAGATGTTGAATACAGTAATGTCTTTTGGGTTTTTTTGATTTTTTTTTTCCTTTGGGGGAGGTGTTTTTCTTTAGTATTAATACTGAGATTGTTCTGACCTTCAGGACTGAATTAAAATGCTATCTCATCCTAGCTAAAGATTTCAGGCATTATGAATTGTAGTGATAATTTATTGTTAAAATAATATTGCTGTTATTTTTAGATAATCTTTCTTGTAATAACTCAGAAAAAATGGATGAAGCACATCTACCTGAAGGATTTAGGCCAGAGGTTCAACTAAAGTATGTATATGGTTGCATTTATTATCAATTACTAATGTATACAATATAAGTAGAAGAATTTATGACATTAGCTTTTCAGATAATATTACACATATTTGTATTTATATTTATCCACATAGTATAGTATTCATCTTATGGAGACAAACAGATATACTGAGGATATTGTCTCTCTTCCTTTCAGTCTGAGATAGAGTTGTGTCAGCATATTATGTTTATGCTGTTTAGAAGTCTGATATTTTACTTAGGATTTGCTTTATTGTTACAGTATGATTTAGTGGCTAGTTTGAATATTCAAAATCTAACCACAGAATGTCCAGACCACTGCATTCAGGGGTGATTAGAACATTCTTTGATTATTTTTTTTAGGTGTGTTAAAAAAAGAGTTGCAATCTGTGATTATGTTAATTGGATGCGTTGCTTTCAATTGTTCATTTTTCTGGCTGATTTTACCAGCAGAAAAGATTCTTAATATTTATACAAACTCCCAACTTTGCTGTGAGTGTTTGGAAACCCCATCACAATAGATTTGTGAGCATTTTACAAAAAGCATTTTAGAATAAAAGTATATTCATAAGACTTTGCTATAAAAGACTTTGCTGCTATAAAAGTATTTTTGATTGTATTGCTATTTAAAACAACCTAGATTACTTGAAATAATGATATGAAATTAGTTCTTTGATATTTGTAAATATGTTACCAAATCAGTAGAATATTTATTGCCCTTTTTGAATGTTAGAAGTCATGATATATAAATGGGAGTGTCAGTAGAAGCATTATCATGGATGGGATCAATGAAATAAAAGAGAGTAATGACAAGGCCATTAATATTAAACATTTCTCCATTTAGACACTGGCAGTTGCCATTAAATCAAATTCAGGTGTTGGTGACTATATGGGCATATATTTGCTATGTTGGTTTGTGATCGTCTCTTCTATCTCTTTGTTTTCATCCATACATCTTATTCTTTGCCTTCCCTTTCCTTTACTTTCTTCTCAACCTTGCTTGTCTGAGACAGGATGAGCTGCCATGACACTGGTATAATCAGTTTTTCTAAACTATCATCCATTCCCATCATATGTTCAACATCCATATATGTCAGGTTTTGCTTGCTGACCATTGTCTGAAAGGCGCCTTCAATCTTATTTGATCCAGGACTTGATTCACTGGTTGTTCTGGCAATATTCTCAGGAACAATAAAAGGGCATGTCAGCCCAGCCCAGTGAAAGTTTTATTCCTTACCATTTTGGGCAGACAAATGAACTTTAGCTTCTAAATATCATGTCATAACTGTTGTAGGTAATGGTGTCTATTTTCAATTAATTAAGGAATCCGTATTCTGAAAGTATCAAAGAAATGCTGAAAACATTTGGTACTGCAACATACAAAGTTGGTCTGAAAGTTCACCCCAATGAAGAAGATCCACGTGTACCTATAATGTGCTGGGGCAGTTGTGCATTTAGTATCCAAGCAATAGGTAATATTTATTCATTAAAATGTTGGCAATCACTGGAGGATGACCAGGTTTAGATTATGTGTTCCTCTCATCTAATTATGGCTTTTATATTCTACAGAACAAATTTTAACTGATGAAGAAAAACCATTATTTGGTCAATTGTCTTGCAGACAGGTAAGAATAGCAACTTTCTGTTATGACCCTGTGGGCATGGCACAAAAGCAACACAATCAAAGAACTGGTCCAACTTCCCTTTATTGCTCCAACTTCCTCAAAACTGCTCCCACAGTCACTAACAGTCCTGGGGCAGAGCTCCCACACGCACCTGCAACAGCCTCTGGCTGCAAATATTTCAAGGAGCAAGAGTAGTCACACAGCAGTCAGGGCCAGCAAAACTCCAGGCTTTTGCAATCACAAACACAAGGTGCTACACAAACTCCACACTTGTTCTTGACAAATACCCCTCCCACTGGCACTGCCTTATATCTCAGTTTTCAGGTGTGCCTTGTGAAAGAGGGCAGGACACTCTCCTCCCTTGTATCCTGCTCAACCGGCATTGATCCTGCTATCTCTCTTCCCTATGTCTTCTTGCATCAGGAGGGAGTAGTCGTTGCTCATCTCCTGAGATTTCCCTGTCTGCAGGCCCCACAGCCTCAGGAAAGCCCTGCCTGGACTGACTCTGCCCTTCCCCGGTCTCCCCAAGGCCACAGGGGCCATTCTCTTGGTCTCTGCTGGCTCCTATTCCATCTCCTCCTCCCCTCAGATTCCGACTTCGACTGGGGCATGACACTATCATAGCCTAAATTATTGAGGGATAGCGATAAGTGGTGAGGTTATAACACTTATTATTATTCTACTCTAATGTTACAAAATAGCAATGTATAACAAACAGTAAGTTGTGAGGAACTTGCATATTAATTACTCTAGAATTTCAATATGGTCAATAATAATACATTCTATCTATGCGTGCATGCATTTGTTTGTTTGTTTATCCATCCATGATTTCATCCATCCCTTACTATTTTACAAATAACTCAAGGCAGTAAACATACAACACAACTTTCTCCTCCTATTTTCTCCATAAGAACAACTCTGTGAGGTGGGTTGGGCTAAGAGAGCATGACTGGCCCAAGGTCACCCAGCCAGGTTTCATGACTAAGGCAGGACTAGAACTCACAGTTTCCAGATTTCTAGCCTGGTGCCTTTTTGTTCTTTTACTTATTAATTAATAATTAAGTTACTATTAATTTTCATTATAACAGTATGAAGGAATGAATTGGCTATTTGTGTATCATTGTTGTTATGTTTTATTTAGGATGACTGTCTTACTTCATTAACACGATTTGCGGCTGCACAATGGACAGTTTCTTCACTATTAGCAGTACAGGGTCACTTTTGTATGCTTTTATCATGTAAGTTCAAAATTGTGATGATTTATTTAATTTCAGTTATAAAGACAGACTTTGAGTACATGAAACAGCTTGAGTAGTCTTAAATATTATGTGAGACATCAACTAATATGGTACTTTTCTACAGAGTGACAGAACTTTTGTGTGCATTAAGAGTACATTTCCATATGATTTGTGTCATTTATCAATACAGAATACAACGAACAGGATATATACCAGATATAACAGAATTATGATTGTGGATTATGCTCTGGATAGTCTTCAATTTGGGGCAAAATGTGCTTTAAGCAATGTGTGTTATTAAAACATAATTATGATTGTTGCTTATAAGAGTAACTCTGCTTGCCCTAGAAGAGATGTGAGTTTTAAAAGTTATCCTTTCCAAAGCACAACAAAAGACTTAAAGTGTTGGTTTGCCCTGTGTTCAGGTAGTCCTCAACTTATGCCACAATGAAGCCCAAAATTTCTTTTGCTAAGCAAGACAGTTTTAAGCGAATTTTTCCCTGTGTTCTTAGCTTTCTTGCCACAGTTGTTAAGTGAATCACTGCAGTTGTTAAATTAGTAACACAGTGGTTAAGCAAATATGTTAGTAACAGTTTTCTAGCATCTTCAGTAGAAATTTTTGCTACTTTTGCTAGCTAACAGTTCTCGAGTTGGAAGTGATAGACTCCAAATAATGGATATAATTATTCTCTATTTCTAAACTGTGGACTTTTATCCTGTAAATCAATAATTTTGTAACCCCCATTTAAAAAATCAAATATATTCTGATGCATGAAATTTCAAAACCTATATAAATGACCTAATTGGTTATTTGGCTTATGTTGTTTTATAAGTACATCGAATACTCTTGTATCAAATTCCTTGTGTGTCTAACCACACTTGGCTAAGTAAAGTAAAGTTAAAGTTACTAACTTTTTTATATATTTTAAACATCCAGCACTGGTGCCTTATGAAAAAAGTGGAAATCTTCCATGCATTCTTGATATCGACATGTTTCATTTATTGGTAAGTGATTAAAAATCCTAATAGCACTGCTGTAGAAAATATGATTAGCAAGATGTTTTAAAAAATATAAATTAGTTTACTAAGCATACAATTCACAAATTTTTTTCAAAGTAGATCATATATGGTTCAGAATGTCTGGAGTGTCAAATTTCCTTTTTTTTTTTTTGTAGTAGCAGTTCAAAACTCTTCCCATTATGCTTAATGCCAAGGAAGTTAGTCTTGCAAACATATACTTATTTTCCCTTTTATCACCTATCATTTTCCCCTTTATTTGCAGGTATGCTTGATATTTTCTTTCCCTGCTGTACATTGTCAGGATTTTTCAGGAATCAGTCTTGGTACAGGAGATATTCATATCTTCCACCTTGTCACTATGGCACATATTGTGCAAATAATACTTACCTCATCCACAGGTAAAGCATACTGTCTGGGCTATGCTGAATTTTGTTTTAGTATTACAGTGACTTTAATGGGAAATGTACATGGAAGTTTGGCATAGGTTTTATTTTAGAGCAACTGAATATTTTTGAACAAAGAAAAAAACTAATCATTGCAATGCAGTGATATATATGTATATGAAAATTGAGGGTTGAAGTTTACTTTTCTCTTTATTATTTGTATATTTTCATCCCATATTTCACTCTGTAAAATATCTATAATTGTTTACAAGTGGAAATTGTTGTTGTATAAATTATTTAAATTCTAAATTTAAAATTTTTGCAAACTGTAAATAATACAATGTAATCTAGCATTCTGTTTTCAAAGTATTTCAGCAAGTGTACTTGAATCAAAAGTAAATTTGAATGAAGGGCTTTTTGAATGTTAACTGGAAAAACTTGTCAATTTAATGGGGAAGGTAAACTATATAAGGAAAGTAATAAGAATAGGAGTTGACAGAAGCTAATCATTATTAAGTAGTGTATTGAAATCACATTGTCTGAAATAGAACAGATATAAATATATTCTATCAAGTTTCATTGATTGTTGAAATTGTACTAATAAAATTGGTTTAGAATAGGGGTAGGTAAACTATTTGACTTTTGAATATTCATTTCAAACTTTCTAAAAGTTTTCCTTTTCTAATTATTTGAGGAGTTTGAACTTAAAACACTGTTTCAAGCTCAAAATAGTGGGTTTGAGCTTAGTTCGAATAGTTCTATCAAAATAGACCAGTTTGTACATTACTAGTTTATATTTTGTGTTTGCTTTTTCAGAAGAAAATGGCATGGACCAAGGAAATTGTACTGTTGAAGAAGCTGCTCTTCTTGCTTTGCATAAGCATATTGGCCAGTGTGTGGGCAGGTAAAACAGAGTGCTTGAATCCTAGATTTTTCTATTTATTGTTTTCTTTCCCTTGTCTTGTGGTTCTCAGATTATTTTAAAGAATGCAAGCAGATTATTCAGTTTAACAATGTTGTGGGTATTTTACTTCTAGATTATTTGCACTTTAAAGATTAAAGAAAGCTGTTTGAACATATTTGTTATTACTGGAAGGTAGTGTTGAATAACCCTGCTGTAAATTTGGTTCTTAATAGAACCAGATTTAATTTACCAAATGGCTGATATATTTTGGAGTGCTTCCAAGATTTTTTAAAAACTCCTTTAAGCATTTATGTGGTAGGATTTTTTTTTTACTTATACTTAAAGTAGAATCACTAGCTCACATTCTAAGTATTCATGTACAGATTATAAGAAACCCAGCCTACTTTCCCATTTTATTTGGGAAATTTTTTTTACCTATATAAATTTATTCTAGATTATGTTTTTACTACTCAG
This sequence comes from Cerberus rynchops, assembly GCA_032468195.1. NCBI lineage: Eukaryota > Metazoa > Chordata > Lepidosauria > Squamata > Homalopsidae > Cerberus > Cerberus rynchops. Next base: position 7,973 of record JANHFJ010005818.1, read on the forward strand.
ATATCTGAATGGTAGAATAAATGTTCAGCGAGTGACAGTACCTAGCCAAATTTGACTGATCTCAAAAAACAAAACAAGAACAAACCTAATTAGGTTTGGACTTAGTATATCTATAAAAGAACTTACCAGCAAATTGAATTTTCTTCAGTTCCACAGATGCAGAAATATAGCAGTAATAATTATTTAGATTTATTCAAGCATTCAAGTGAGATGATGATATTTATGGGATAGAAAGCAGACTAGTTCTTTAGAAGATTGACTTTAGAAGATAACAAATTATTGCCTCCTTATTGTTGGAATGATATGATGCACAATGTTTTCTTTAAAAATATGGAAATTGAATGTCCATATTTGATAAATATTAAGATTTACCAGTTATGTCCATATGATGCTTTATCATGTTACCTATCCTTGTTTAATACTGTACCTTGATACAAAGATATAATTCAGGTGGCACTTAGAAGTCATGAAGTATACTTTGCTAGTTTGGTTACCTTGAATAAAAAGCTTAGGCAGAAGCTTCTATTTGCAGTTCTGCGTCAAAGAAACATTTACATCCACATGCTTTCCTTTCATAATCGTTGTATGTAATAAAGATCTGTTGTCATATAAATGATTTTATGTATACATACACTTCTTACCCATGTAGGGTTTTGACTTTGTAGTTATAAGATAACAAAATAGTTTTTAAAAAAAGGCTCAACAATTTTAAAAAAAAAAAATCCCATATTTCCCTTTTAGAGTCAAATGTGGATTAAATGCATTATTTTTAAACCTGAAATTTTCTTTGGTGAAAAGCAAAATTATTTTATTTCCAGTGTCTTGAAAGAAATTTCTTCTGGATGGCACCTATGGAAAAGTATAAAAACCGGGATCATGCCTTTTCTGAGGTGCTCTGCTATGTTCTTCCACTATTTAAACGGAGTTCCCATACCACCAGAATTGAAAGGTAATTTTTAGTTGGCTATATTGGTTTGAATCTTAATAATGCTTTCTGAATAAAATAGCTTCAAACTACTCAGATGAAGAAATGCAAACATCCAGTTGCCCTGCTTTAATGTCTAGCCTTCTGAAACTGATTTTCAGGTATACAGGTGTCTAGTTAGGGCACGAGTGACAAACTCATGGTGCCACGTTGCCGTCATGTGATGTTTCACGATGTTTTTTCCCATTGCAGAGCTGGGGTGGGCGTGCCTGTGCATGATGCCTCCGGTCTGCGGGCCGCCACCCATGAGTTAGGGTAATAAAACTATTTAAACATGTAATTCACTTGAAAACTGATATAGACATAGTGGCCTGTTCGGATCAGTGATACATTCTCAGTACAACTCACCTCATAGGATTGTTATTGTGGGAAAACTAGGAGAAGGAAGAAGTATGTTTTACATCTTGAGATATTTATAAAAATAATCAAAACAGGATAAAAAAAGAATACAAATGATGAGAGTGTGAATACATTTTCTGATTTAATTTAATTTAATTTAATGAGGAAGTAGGGGAATTAAAGTAGACTTTACTTCTTTGATGTGATTTATGCATATAATTGTGTGTTATTTAGCATGTAACAATAGAATTATTTGAAAATATATCAATATTAATTGTAGCTAATAATATACTTCTTTTATGTACAGGCAATGGGTCAAACCAATTTGAATACTTATGTAGCTATCTCTCCTTGCCAAGCAACCTAATTTGTCTTTTTCAAGAGAACAGCAAAATTACAAATACATTAATAGAAAGGTAGGAACAATACGTTATCCATTTAAATACACAAATATCTATTTAAAAATATAAATCTTGTATGGTGTTTATGAAGTAGACTTTTAAGAGAGAAAACCAAGCAGTGTAATTATTTGGAGAAAAATTAATGATAATCTATTGTGAACTGATATGCTAGGTCATAAATGTGTAGTATATCCTTTCAATTTCAATTTCAAGCTTACTCATCATCAGTATTTACCGTTTGATAATTTGGAGAGGATCTGGATGGTGATGAAGAATATAACTATATGTTTACACAAGTGAAATAAATAAATGATTCTGCTATGTTATTTTCACTGAAATAAAATAAATTCCCCTTTTAAGAATATATGTATTATACTGGATTATATTCATAATTGCCTACCTACATGCATGTGTTGTAGATTAAGGAAAACAAAGAAAATGATTCTTCAGTTATTTAAGAAGAAATAAAAAAATTTTTTTTTCACCCTTCTTTTAAAGCTGGTGTAATAACAGTGAATTAAAAAGATGCCTGCAAGGTCAGCGACAAGCCATAAGGTGAGGATTTCTTAACTACTGAAATTTCTATGACAGTTGAAAAATTGGAACACAAAGCTTGTAGTTAATGAAACTAAGCAGTACAGGTAGTCCTTGACTTACAACAGTTCATTTAGTGACTGTTCAAAGTTATAACAGCACTGAAAAAAGTAACTTATGATCACTTTTCACACTTATGACCATTTCGACATTCTGATGGTCATATGATCAAAATTCAGACACCTGGCAAGTGACTTGTATTTATGATAGTTACAGTGACCTCGCTCATGTAATCCCTTTTGCAAGCTTCCGACAAGCAAAGTCAATGGGGAAGCTACAGTAGCTTAAGAACTGTGCTACTAATTTAACACCTGCAATGATTCACTTAGCAACTATGGCATGAAAAGTCTTAAAATGGAACAAAACTCACTTAACAAACATCTCACTTAATCACAGATTTTGGGCTCATAGAAAGAGAGATAGACAGACAAAGAGGGAGAGAGAGATAAACAAGTGCTGCATTTAAATATCTCTTAATATTGGGAGAAAGA
>JANHFJ010005818.1:18436-33460 GCA_032468195.1 Cerberus rynchops
CTGCCCATTTTCAAAATGGCGGCCGCGATGTCACTTGCCCACAAGGGCTTCCAGTGACGAGACTGTTATTTTTTCTGTGAGCCAGATGAAATTCTCAAAAGAGCCACACCTGGCTCGCCAGCCATATGTTCCTGACCCCTGCATTAGAATAAAGATGCTTCTGTAGCCTTCTCTTGCTCTAGCTAAGCAGTGTATGCGTAAGGAAGCAACTGCTGTCAAGCATTAGGTGCCCAGAACAAAAGAATGTGTGAAGGTTAATCCTGTAAATTGTATTAAGGTTACTTAAGAATAATTAGCTCTGACGAAGCTGTGCATATTTTCCACTCGTGGAATGTTTCATCAAGTATTGATGTCTTAGAAAAAGAGGGTAATGTTTACTTGCTTTCCTTAGCATCACATTTCTAAATTTAAACAGAAATGAAATTGCTACACATCTTAACAGGAGAAATATTAATATACAAATAAACTATTATACAATCTGCCTACAAGCTATGGTTTTTATAATCACATATCATTCATACTTTCAGCATTTGCATAATTTTTGAAGTTGATATGGATGCTTGAAAAAAGTTGGGCTGCCTAAGTGAATAGCTGAGAGGTGCTAAAACATTTCTTCCAAATAATTTCAAGGATACAGTGCCTTTCTGCCTTTACTGCTCTACCATATTTTTTCAATATTTTGTATATTAAGAAATTTAAATGGAAAATTTCCCCAAGTCCTTTGTCAGAAAAGGATAGTGGTAATCAAATATTCTTGCAATTTTTTGTAATAATACTGTAGTACATCCACATTTGGAAAATCATATCTATAACCTCTTATTTGACAGGACAATTATTACAAGCTACATAATAGAATGTGATTGTGTCAAAACACCCTGATAAATTAGATTCCCGTCTTCTACAATAGTTGTTTTATTTAGAATATTTAGAAATACTATTGATCAAATTTTCTCTTCCTTTCAAATAAGTAATTTTAATACTAGGGCACCTTACTGAAAAACATTTAACTAAATCAAATGGAAGATATTTCCACTCTCTTACTTCTCTTTATTCAAAGAAAGCAACATAATAATTGAGATGATGCTACTTCAAGGGAAAGAGAACAAGAATAAATTCTCATACAAAAAATATACATAATTGTGATATGGGACACAAATCTGATTCTGTTTTGTTTACTGATTACAATGAATATCCTTGGTTAGTTGTGATGATTGGCAACTGGAAATAAACTTACATTTTCTGATACGGCAATAAAAGAAAGTTATTGTGTAAAAAAAATGAAACCAGATAAAACCTCCATCAATGAGAAATGGTAGTTTGAGTTGAATATGTTTAGAGTTGAGGTAAATTTTAATGCAATACAATAAAATTCTGGAATATTTACAGAACATTTGTATAACATACAAAGAATTAACAAGGTGAAATAGCTCCAATGAGATTTCTGAAACATTACTAATTAAACCTTTTAGGAATTGCTTTATATGAATACTTGACCCATAATTATCTAATTAGATCCATGATAAATCAGGATTATACAAAATCTAAGGCTTCTGTTAGCATATTATGTTCATATTTTTAAATTTTGTATTATCGTTCTGTTTTATAGGCTGTTCACCGCCCCGAGTCCTTCGGGAGAGGGGCGGTATAGAAATTTAAACAAACAAACAAACAAACAAACAAATAAATAAATAAATAAATAAATATGGAGTCTTGCAAATGTAGGAAATTGATTCCCATTTCCCTACTTTTCATCTCTGGTTTAAAAAACTATTGTCATGGAACAAGCACAAAATTCTGCAAAGACTTAGAGGACTGTCCTAATACTTTAAAATATACCAGCATATATAGTAGGATTTGGATATTATTTGAGGAAACTCCCAAAATGTCATTACAAAAATTACAAGCAAAATGACCACTTCAGAAGAAATACAGCATATGCAGAATTGAATAAAGGTTTTCCCACTCTTCATATTCAAGCAATTATTGAACAGTGATAGTTCTTCAGCTTCAACACCTGACATAACTGATGTGATTAAAATCCTTGCCTAAACATCATCACCTCTTATTGGGATTACTGCAGTAGCATTTCTACCTTCTCCATCTCCCCTCCTTTCTTCCATCTCTCCCCTTCCTCTTTTATTGCTAAACTCCCTTGATTATGTAAGTTTTAAACTTTATTCTATTTCATATCACCTTCAGCATCATTTTTTTTTTTATCTCAGACGTTTGGCTATTCTCTTCATGACGAGCTTCATAACTAGGAGAGAACTACCAACCACTTGCTTATTTACTGTTTTCTGCACTATTACAATGCCATCAATCAGGCAAAATTCCTAGTTTTAGCTGCTGCCTCTTCCAAATAAATGGAATCCGGAACTCAAAACTGGAGAAATGGGCACAGTGAAAACTGATCCGCCAAGGTGGACTATTGATCTTTAAATATAATTTAACTTAGACCTCAGAAGAGGTTTTGTCAACAAGCACCTCCTGTCTGTAACTGCCTTTGCTGACGCTTGTCTCTTTGAACAACTGCTTTATTCTGCTTTTATTGATCATAATAACATTAACTCTTCCATCATTACTCTTATCAAAGGCTACAAGACTCAGTTCCACACCTAGGATGCTGATTAATAGGCAGACTTCTCTGCTTTCTTTTGGGAAAGGCTCACCTGGCAAAGATGTGTTTATGTAGTGTCTGTGTGAGTGCTTCATATAAGACAAAGGTATTTATTTAACTCCCCATGCTTCATTTAGGTTTATAAACATTAAAAGATACCTGCAGAATAATACAACACTAGACAATCTTAGTGAATACATTTTGCATTAAAATGCATTGAAACAATGTTTTGTATATTGTAACAGGCAATCTTTCTACATAGCATCTAATTCACTAAATTAATGTGCAAATCTTTTTAGTTGCTTGTCAGTACCAGGAAAAAATCCTTAACCCCATTTACTGAACATGGTAACTGTTTATTTTGATGAAGGTTAAAAATAGGGCTTCATAATTCCTTCTTAAAAGACAGCTTACTTTTTACACCAGATTTACAGATGAACAAGTGTCAGCAACTTAGGTTAAAAGTTATGTTGGTTTACAAAACTATGTACCTTGCTTCTATAAAATCATCCATTTTTGTCCAGCGCATAAACATTCAGTGCAACTAACTTTGTTATTGCTATATAGTCAATAAACTGAATATAGTTCTTCAATTGCAATTTTAAATATTTGTTTTTGTCCCCCCAAAAAAGGATAATTAAAATGCATTTTTCTGTATACTTTCCCAATTTTCCAGTCAGTATTTTTTGTTGCTCTATCATATGTATGCATAATCCAGGATACATATTTTTCCAAATATTTGTAAACTTAAAATATAAAAATAATTACATTTTCTCCCTGGTTTCCAGTTCCAGTGATCCACAACAAAATGCACAGTGCCAAAATACCAAAATAGAAGTTTGAATTTTAAGATGAAAGACCCTAATGCCATATATACTTGCTTTAAGATAATAGTTAAACCATTTCCAATAAAAGTAGTCATCTTAATATATACATATAATATTGGTTATATTAAGATGCTTTATAATTTTTGCTGTAAGTGCAAATGTTAAGTGTTATTAATAAACAAATATGTAGCTGTGATGGCTCCTTTTTCAAAAGCTAGAATTCACAATTTTCAGTCATGTTAGCCGGGAAACTCAGCTGACAGTTGCAACAGCTTGAGTTTTTGCACCTTCATCTTCTGCACCGTTAGCATTCACTTGGTTTCCCTTACCGATATTTTTCAAATTTTCCAGGGTGGATTTGAAAGTGTCTTTCAGGCTCTTCTCCAGGACCCATCCTTCACTTTCACATTCAGGATCTTCTGGATTGGTGATGCTTTCCAGAGAGGTATGCAACAGGCGCAACCCTATCATTATTAATATCTAAGTGAAATACAAAATGAACTGTCAGTCAACTTGATTAAAGATCGGCTCACTTCACAGCCTATATATATTGAAAAGAATCTTAATTATAAATGAACAAGTCCCAAAACAAGAATATTCTTTACCAAATCTACAGATAGAAGAAAAATTGGAAAATATGTGATATTAGCTTATGTTGCAAATTACCCATTTATAACTTGAACAGTGCATATAGGTAGTGCTTGCTTAATGGTGGTAACTGGGATTGGCATTTCTATCACTACATGATGCTATCGTAAAGTGTGATGTCACATGCTTGTGTAGATTTACAACCACAGCTCTGGCACTCCCAGGGCATCCCTTAAGAAAATCCCAGGCAGCTGTTAAGTGCAACGTGGTCACGTCATGCAGGCTTTAGCTTTTTGGAAGAAAGCAATAAAGGTTGCAAATGGAGATCATGTGACTGCATGATGTTGCAACTATCATAATTGTATGTCAGTTGCCAAGCTCCTGAATTGTGATCATTTGACTATGGGGACACTGCAACATCTGGAATTTCAAGAACTGGCGTTAAGTTCCACTAGTTCAGTGCCATCACAACTTCAAACAGTTACCCAATGAATGATAATTAAGCAAGGATGACCTATAGTGATTCGTGTGCTATACTACCACAATCATACAGGTTGAAATTTATATTATTTTATAATATATTATATTATTTCCACTGGGGCTACTACCATAGACTTTAATGACTATGTCTTGTTATGGACCCTAACCATAGGAAATAAACTAAAGACTTCACCTTATCATATTTGTACTGATTCCGACCAGGATGTTATATCAAAACCTGGAGGATATATAACCATTTAGAGAGAGAGAATATTCAATTTTCATGTAGATATATATGCTTCAAAAAACCCCATATATTTTAGGAGTTTGCATGGATTGCAACTTTATCTGAATGTACATAATAGTATGATTGGACACACAAGGAATTTGTTTTTGGTGCATATGCTGTTATGTATACTGAGAGCATATGCATCAAAGACAAATTCTTGTGTGTCCAATCATTCTTGCTCAATAAAGAATTCTATTCTATTCTATCTTTCATTTTTAATATTCCTAGGTTTTTCTAACACAGAGTTATGGTAGCTATAGCTGTAAGTGATAGGATTCTAGAACAATGCATCTATAGATAAAATATAAATATTGTATTATGGCCTTATTTTTTTCTTTATTTTAATAAAACAATCCTTTTGAACTAGTAAACAAACAGGGTATAAATCAAAATCAGTCCTAAAATTAAATCAAAATCAAAAAAGAAATAAAAACATATATATAGAAACTTGGGAATCTTGTTGCAAAGGCAGACATGTAATCTTAAGGAGAAATACAAAGACTCTAAATTAATTTTTCATGTTTTACAAATCCTGAAGACAGTTCAATTGGTAGACAATTTATCAGATGTTCTGATCCTATTCTGATGATTTTTAAGAAAAAAATAATTTGTAATCTACTTTGACAAATCTTTTAATGGTATTGGAGATAGCAAGTTAAATAGAGGTTAGTAAGTTTTAGCATAGTATCTTACGGTTAATACTCTTCTAACTGAATCAGCAACGCCATTTTTAGAAATAAATCCAGACTCTTGCTGTTTACAAATATGTTTAACCTATTAGTCAATAAAGGCACAATTTTAAATCAGTTGTTAATAGTAAAAAAAGGCCAATGACATGATAGGGATTTATAATTGTCTTTTAGAGATCAATGGGGTATTTTCAAGAGTCACAATTTGTAGTAAATGTGAATATACCTTGGCATATACTGTACATGGTTTTAAGTCTATTTAAAATATTTCATAGCATTTAAGTCCCAAACCATCCATATCAATTAGCATGAATACTTTGTCTTTTGTTACTCCTTAAGGTAATCTTTATATTAACTGATTAATACAATGAGGTGGTACTTACTGAGTAATAATATCAGAATAATTGCAATTATACCATATATAAATACAAGAAAAATACTTTATTGACTTAAAGCCTCTTAGATCTGAGTCCTCTCATTCAGGCATATGACATATTATACTGTGGAAGACATTTGAGAGACCATCTTTCTACAATTGCTTTTGCCTAATCATCCATTTTGAAAGGATTGTTGTGCTTTGAATCCTTTCTATTAAGTAGCACCGTCTTATAATACCCAGAGGTCAGAAGGCTATGTATTATTTTTAGCATCTGCCTTATTATTATAACATCTCCTCCACAAAGGTCATTATCTGAAGTCTTTCAAGAAAATTGGAAGACCTTTTTCCACAGGAAAGATGTATTCCACTATTAGGCAAGAAGTTTCCACTGTGGAAGATGTGTTAACAGTTCCTTCTCTCTCCCAATAGGACCTGTTATTTGGGGTTTTAAAGAATTGTTTTCTCTGTTTTTAACTTTTGTACACTGGCCAGAGCCATTCATTGAATGGGCTCCCCTTGAAATTTAAATAAAAATTTCCCAAATATTCAAAAATGTATACTTTTGTTTAATGCAGACATAAGTAAGAGGCCCAGTCAAAAATGGAGAGTTGAGGGGAAAATGGGAACTGTGGCTATGTCATCAAGTTGGCAAATGGATCCCTAGAAAAAAGTGCCTATGTATATTCCAAGATATCCCAACATACATCAGGCTTTTTTCATAAGAAAAAAAAATCCATTTCAGCAAGGACCTTTCATCCTATAGGAACAAAGAAAGGTAGATGAATTTTGACTGAGGAAAGAAAGGAAGGCAGTGGAAAGAGAGAGAATGGCCTGCATAAATCTAAAACGCTTCTAATATTGTAGAGGAGACGGGATTAGGTTCAATAAAATATTTTCAGCCCAATTAAAATATCTCATCTTTACCACAGTGAAGGAAATTCCTTCCCATTCCTGTTACGTAGCAAAACATAATCGGATTTAACATGGCAACTGTGTCAAACCTGATCTCCATATGATCCTATAGTATGGCTCAGATGGGTAAAGTCAGAATACCTGTTTTCCTTCTGAAAACTATATTTCCCTCAAAAAAATCTAAACAAGGCTGGTACCTTACAACTTTGCAATATTTTCTCCAAAATGGCAATTATTCTACACAATAAAATCTAAACAAGGCTAGTACCTCTATAACCCTGAAATATTTTCTACAAAAGATAATAATTGCCATTGATGCAATTCTTTGTGGAGATGTGCTTATTATGATTCTGAAAAATTGAGAGAAAAATTAGCTTGCCAATTGTATTACCTCAAAAAGCCAGACAAAGAGGACAACCACTCCCATGGAGGTCATTATGCCGCTGTAGTAATTAAGCAGAGCCTCTCTGCAGCCACGAGTCCATAGATTGAGCTCTTCTGTTTGGTAGTCATAACTGTAGTGAGCTGAATTATTAGAAACCTGGTACTGGATGCATGGCCGTGGAGAACTTGGATTGCAGCAGCTGAAGGGAACACTGTCCACCAAGTATTTGCCATCCACGTTACTTTTAATGCGACTGTAAATAAATAAGAACAAATCTGTACTTATGAACAGCCACTAAGAAAGATGGAGAAACATTACCTCCACTGATTTCATCTGCAGCATGTGAATTAGTTTGCAGTTTTCTCAGAACATCTGGATATGATCTTTCTCATTTAAAACACCTGGTATTTTGTTTCTTGAGCTAGATTAAAAACAGCCTTCTGGTTTTGCATGTATGTTACCGGCAAGCCTCAAATGAAAAAAAAGGGGAATTGTTTGGCACATTTATATACTAATGAAGAATTAATTTGTGTTCAAAGGGGATGCAATATTAAGATGTTAGAAAGGACAAGGTGGCCAGGATCAAATTCTCATGGGATTACTTTGAGCAAATTACTCTGACAGGGTTAGTATTGTGATGGAAAATGGAAGGGGGCCTAGGTACACTGATTTGACCTTCTGCATGGAAGGCAGAATATAAACTTCACACGAAAATACTTTTTTTTTTATGTAGGTTTTTAAAAAAATAGTTACAAGAAAGTCCTCAATTTACTGTAGAAAAGTGTTGATTGCATATTAATACAAGAAGAAAGGTAAGGGCTACTTGACTGTCCCATCATATTAATCCCTCAATGTTGAAGAATATTTTGCTTCAAGATAATTTTTTATTCAAATTAAAATTCAAATACTATTGATTAATAACCAACTCAAACTTGAAGACTTGGAGCTAAAGAACTGTCAGCAGATGTCTACTCCTTCCTCCTGCAAACTTTTCCTGAGAATCAGAAAATGGTCTGGGGAAAGAATATCACCAATGAAAATAGGAATGAACATTGATTAATGCTATAGTTCTGCTCTGCTCTGCTCTGCTCTACTGACAGTAATGGGAGTGGGAGGCAAAGGGAGTACACTATTGAGTAATAAATACTGAAATGTATTGTAGATTATAAAAGGAGGGGAGTTAAGAAAAGATTTCAGTAATCATCAAAGAATGATATACAGTAGTCCTTGACTTATAGTCTTTCATTTAGTGACCATTTGAAGTTACAACAGCATTAAATAAAGTGACTTATGACTTATTTTTCACATGACCATTGCAGCATCCCCCTGGTCACATGATCAAAATTCAGACACTTGGCAACTAACTTATGTTTATGACGATTGCAGTGTCAGGTCATGTGATCATCTTCTGCGACCTTTTGACAAGCAAAACCAATGGGAAGGCCAGATTCACTTCATAACTATGACAAGAAAAGTCATAAAACAGAGCAAAACACATTTAACTTTCTTACTTAGCAACATAAATGTTGGGCTCCATTGTGATTTTAAGTTGAGGACTACCTGTAAAAATTATACAATTGTCTGTACTACATTTCTGGTGATTGGAGAAGATAACTATCCTGTGAGTTATACAGATGTGTCCATGCTTTTGTTTGGCAACAATCTGGAAGTAGTTTCCCATTGTCATTTTCCAGGAGATTTATGCTCTCTAAGTCTGATCTATAGTTGAGGATTTCTTCTCCAACCACTAACTATTTCTTCCAACACTACTGAGCTTTCTCAGGATTCTAGGTGGACTAGGTAGAAGTAATTAATAAAATGTTGTCAGAGAAAAACACAAGGCAGTAAAGGTATTATTTCATTGTAAATAAGGCTGGGATGTAATTGTTGGTTTACAAGAAAAAAATTAATAACTAGTTTTATATATCATGTAGGATCAAAAAGCATCATGATCAGATAATTTTTATAATGTTAATTCTTTATTAGTCTGATGAAATCACTAGAGTTTTGTTCAAAATTGGAAGAGTGATTATTTCAGGTATGACCACTATTGAAAAACCTTTAACAATTGTGCCATATGATAAAAGACATTAATAGGTTTAGATGTTATATCAAGTTTAAAATACCATTAAACATTGGAAAATATTTTGTGCACATAAGAAATTATTGGAGTAAATGCAAACAGCTCATCAGTTAAATTCTGAATCAAGTCAACTTCTTTGATAATCCCTCTGCCTGCTGGTGGAAGGAAATTCAAATGAAACTGCAATGGCTCAGTTAGATGAAGTACACATGCTGGAAAGAGCCCCAGAGAAGTTTGTGTCTTACTGATAAAGGAGAACGTTTGTAGCTCAGTACTTCTAGCACTGATGATGTTATCTAGGTTGGATAAGATAATGCAAGAAAATAAGCTAAGAGAGGACCAAGGATGATCCAGGTTTCTGCCTAGAATTCCTAAAACAGGAATGAAGATCTCTTAAATGTCTTTGGAGTATCTTAACATTCAGGAAAATATTGTAGAAAAAAATTGGATTAAAAAAAAGGAACAGAGAATGAATGAATCAGGTTTGAATAAAAAATTATTGTGGTTTGATCATAAAGAGAGAATGCACAATAATTAAATTAAAAAATAACTACATAAAGAGTAAATGGGTAGTTAGAAGGAACAACAAAATCTTATGGTTGGATGGATGGAATTTATGAGATACTCAAAAATAGAACTGTCAAGAACAAAAGCAATGTATGAATAGATGTATGGACGATGGAAACAAGAGTAGACCTTCTACTGAATAGTGTTAGTGTAAACTAGTTTTAATTTGTTTTTATTTTCTCATGCTTCTTTGCTTATTACCCCTTACACTTTTTCTGCATAGTATTGATGGATAGCACTTACTACTATATACAATTGGACTACTTTTAGTTCATTGGTTGCTTTGAAAAATGGGAAACAAATTAGAATCTGAAAGAAAGATGATATCACCCTCCTTCACTGAATAAAGCAAGTATTACATTAGAAAAATGGAATTGTACTTGGGCATGACATAATAATTTCCTGTTTCATGAGTGATATGTGAAAAATCAAACAAATGGAGTACTGATAAACAAATGACTGCAATTCCATTTACAAGGATTGAATTACGGTATGTTGTGTGGATCATGGCCAGCAGCTACTCTTTTTATATCTTTAAAGGCATGCTGTAATCTGGCTCTTCACCTAGGCCATCACAGATGGAGAATGAGGTCCCTTAGTTCAATGGTCTTGCCATTTTCTCTTTTTGATATTTTATCGATTTTATTGTAATTTCTTTGATTGTTGTGAGACACTAAGGGTTGTAGAAAGTTGATGGCATGCAAGTTTAATAAATTACTATTATGACTGATTGCAAAGTCAACCAGAGCTTTAGACTGGATTTGGCAGTGTTATCCACCTACTGAGTACTTCCAGAGGTGGTGAAGGTATTGTCACAGGATATTAGCTATTCCAAATAAAACTGTTTTTTGTAATTGATTGATTGTTATTTTGTCAATACCAAATGCTGTTTAAGTAGTGGTTCAGATGTTTTGGGTTGCACCCAAGGCACCTATTACTATTGGTACTATCTTTGCTTTCTTTTGTCACAGTCTTCTACTTTTATTTTGCAAGTCTTTGTATTTTGTAATTTTTCTCCAGTTCTTTCTCTTCTCTTCTCCTGTCTCCAAATATTTCAGTGCCCACTATCCCTACTTTTTTGTCTTTCTTATTAACAATTGTCTTATTAACAATTGTTAATAGGGGTCTGAGGTGTTATGTGGCAGGTGCTTGTCTGTTGAACTGTAAATTATTATTATCACCTGAGGAATCTGAAAGTGAGACCTTTTTCCTGACGATAATCCTGACTATTTATAATCACCAAAGTATTATACACTAATTAGATATCCTTATCTCTACTCAGTCTCCTGCTGATTTTCGTATGAACAGGATAATGTCCCTGGGACATTCAAACACATTCTGTACTTTGATAATGCAAGCACTGTATATATCTATATCCAAACTAAAATGAGCAATCACATTGCATTCTTGGTATTTAATTTAAGCAGTGAGATTACTTTTATACCTAAAATTCTACTTTTAAAAATAGTACATTATTACACATATGTCTGACAATGTAATCTCATTTTATTTCTCACGTACTGTCCTCCTGTGGATGGATTAAATTGAAGCTCGAAATCTTCAGATAATGCCAGCATAGTGGACATCTCATTATACTTTACATATAGTTATTTATATCAAGACATAATTTCAGTGGTTCTCGTTCATATATTTGTTCAGCATAACATATCAAAATATAAATAAAATTGGTATTTATTTAATTGGACTACTTTAAGACTACAATATTCGAGTGAAAAATCACCACAATTGATTTGCATAATCTTGAATAGTTCATGTTTATTACTAAAAAAGAAATTATGAAAAGGTACTCAAACATACAACATACAATGGATAAAAGCTCACCAAGGAAAGATCCAACCTAGAAATAAGGAGAAATTTCCTGACAGTTAAAACAACTAACAGTGGAACTTAATTCTAGAAGTTGTAGATGCTCCCACACTGGAAGTTTTTAAAAAGAAATTGGACAACCATTTGTTTGAAATGATGTAAGATTTCCTGCCAGAAGGTTAGACAAGAAGACCTCCAAGATCCCTTCCAACTCTGTTACTCTGCTATTCTGTTAAATCTATTTAAGTATATTTCAGTGAGGATTTATTAATTAAAATTCAGAATGTCAGCACTGGATCTCTATAACCCATCAATATCCACATATTTAAGTGCTATTGGAACTAATTGGATTTGTATTAATCACAATGAACTTCCCCAAGCTGCCTACAATGCAATTAACAGTGAAATTCTATGCATTTCTTATATATCTATTTAATCATGCATCCCACTGAATTCAGTGCAAATAAAAACTACTGATGCAGTTCACTGTTAAGATACTTTAGAAATGTAAAAGCTGCTTATTCATGACAATCAAGATCAGTAAAAATCTTAATCATTTGAAGACTAGTAATTTCTTCTTAGCATAATTAATTGTAGGGGGGAAACTGAATCTTTTCCTAGGATGAGAAAGTAATGATAGAATATTTAAAAAAAAAAATGTATCGCAGAAGTCACCTGGTAGGATGAAAGCATATCTAGCCATACTTTCGAGACGGAGAAATGATTAGAATCCCTGAAAATAGTGTGAATTCAATTTTATGCATTTAAGGGCAAAAGAAGTATGTATTGAACAGGTGTACACTTGTAGAGCTCTATAAATCCATTTATCCACCTAGAGGAGAAAGCCAAGAATAGCTACAGAGTGATTTAACAGAGGTCAAGATAAATGTCAATATACAAAGAAGTTTCCCTGCATAATCCATATAAAAGTGACCGGTATGTGTTTTTCAATTACTTTGTGTTTAGGGAAAAAGCAGGCATGATGGCTAAATAACAATATACCATAGCAAATGGATGAACTGTAAGCTATAAAGGAGTAGTGAAAAACTCCTAAAATAATTCATTGTTAAAATTATAATGCTATGGTACAAGAAAATATACTGGGAAAAGAAAAAGAAAATTAATCAATTAAGTTATATACATAAAAGTCTGAAATGGTGACTTCCTTAATTAAAATAATTTATATTACTCTTTATTGCTGATCTTAAGTTTGCCATTCACAATAGTACTTCTAAAATTTTTTTTGAATGACATGTAAACACAAGATTTAAATGTAAAAACCATACAACAAAATTAATTTTCTTTCAACTACTTACTCTTTCACTTCCTTGGAACCAAAATCTAAGTATCGGTTGCTGATCCACTGAATCTCAAACCAATCTCTGTAACCATTATTTCCACAACATTTGAATTCAATCTGGAGCATATCAATTGTCTTCTTCATGAAGCATCTTCCTGGAGTATCTGTGTCACGGTAGAACTTCATACTACTTTTTAACCCTTCTTCCAATGTACTGTCAAGAGAACCCCTCATCAGAAAGCAAATAAGAGCAATTAAAAAAATGAAGATATTAAAAATGAAACATATGATTAAATAGAGTTTCAAGAAAAATTTCCATTTTTCAAATTTAGCAGGATCCAGGGAATCGTAGCATATCTTGCCAGCAAGAGCATTGGATGCACAGGCAAGTAGACCTACCAATATTAAAGAGTTGGGCACAAAGTGGCTTTCAGAGTTGTCCATCATTTCACTTCGCTTCCTGAGTTCTATTTTCAGGAAAAGTCCCATAGAAAAAACAACAATTCCAGCAAACACTGAAAACCAATTCATGAGCCATAATCCTTGAGCTAGTTTTACTCTTTTCTTCTGGTTAAACTTGATTTTCATCACTGCCATCTTTTTCACAACGCTGGTAGTACCAAGCTTCTCCTCAAATCACCCCTTCTTTAAAAAGGGTTAAGAGTAGAATTAGAAAGATACTCTATCACTCAGGCCTTGAAGATTCAAAGGGGCATCCCCCTGGTTGGGACATTATTTAGTTCTTCCATCTTCCTCAACCCAAAATTGAAGAAGTGCAGATACATTTTTCAAATCAGCAAGATTTGTTTTTTTTTAAATCACATTAATAAAAGATTATTGGTAAATAAGATATGCAACTATTTGTGGTCCTCCCTTCTATACAAAGGAGAAACTGTTTCAATTTCAAATAATTAAAGCTGGATCTATACTACGTCATCCCAATACTAATTAGTGTAATCCAATTTAAGAAATCTCTGTCCACAGATAAACTAAGAAAATAATCCTTTCGTTTTACTATTCAGTGGGTTTCTGCTTTCACATGATATAAATGAAAACGAAGATATAAAAAGTTTCCCCATTCCCAGACTTTCTTCTCCTCAGGAAATTAGTTTTGAAATCTATACCAGTTGCTTTTCATACACTGACGTACAAATGAGCCAGTCTATGATACTACTTATCCTTATGTGACTCACCTTGAATGACATGCTCTAGGACTTAGGCATTTTGTGGATGGAATTAGGTCATGTTTTCAATGATTTTCAATCTAAGCATTTTAAAGATAAAACAAGAATTACCAGCTTAATTGTGACAACTTTATTAAATCATCACAGAAACTATGTCAAACTGCCAAGACATTTGACATAGAGCAAAATAGAGCAGTTTACAGATTAATCATAAACAGCCAACAGTGGGCTTGCTGAGAAAGGAACTTCATGTACAGTGGAAAAGGATGTAATTATTTCATTGTTAAGGGGAGTCTAAAATTCATTGTTGCTGTTTAAGGTAGTAGTCTTTTATTGTGCTAGAAAATGTTAGCAGGGCATTCTAATGGAATGTATAGTAATGTATAGCAAGAGGTGAGCCAGAGTGCTATTGGACCAGCAATGGGGAGACCCAAATTCAAGTCCACTGTTAGTCATTAAACTTCAGTGGTTTTGGAGCAATCACTTTCTCAGTCCAATCGACCTCACCAGATTGTTGAAAGATAAGAGTGCTGCTACTTTGAGCTGATGGAAAAATGGTGGAATTCTAATAGATGTTGTAAATTTGTGGACTTGCATGCACTATGATTAGCTCTTATTGAATATTAGTACTAGGGACTTCCTTGGTTCATTTTTAAATGTGAGCTGTGCAGAGATTGTAAAAAATGTTCTGTGTCTTCCATGAACTTGTTCATCTTGTCCTTATTTTTGCAATAATGAACTAGTTATCACTAAGATACTTAAAACCTTTGCAATATACCCAAATATATCTAACATTCACAAAATTAAAGGGAAGATGAAAGTCTCATTTTAAACAATACCTAATCATTGTGAAATTAGCTATTGAAAAATGAATCTTGCATTATTTGATCAATCTCC